>JAFMSR010000005.1:12787107-12814114 GCA_022818135.1 Saxidomus purpurata
ATTGATTAGCCAATAAGGCTTTCATTTACTGAGGTTTTTCTTTGGAGAGAAAGAAACCATCAGAAACTTAATTTAAAACTGTATTGATACATCTAAAAAAGGAAGCTATGGAAGTGTTTATGAATATGAAGACTGTAACAATGTAGATGGTGTGTTCTTTTTATGACAGGTTGGTTTGTACGATGGTGGTGTAGCAGTGTACAATGTAAGACAGACTGCCGATGAACCAATCCTAGATAACTTGTAAGTATCAAGTTTGTTCATGTGTAGGTAATAGCATTTTTAGGAAAATTGTTTTGCTTGTGATAATTTTTAGATAGGAATTAAGATAGAGCCCCTCTGAACCTGCGTAAAAGCCTTAGTAACTGGTATGGATTTAGATCTGCCTGGCTGTGCCTGCACATCAAATTTGAAACCATACTATAAAGCACTTTGAATTTGTGAGACAAAAAGTTTTTAATTTTTTTTATCTCTGAAAATAGTTCATAACTAGAGAACTTTGAATCAGCGAAATGCTGAATTAACAAATGAGTGCTTGAGTATATAAAACATATAAGAAGCATGAAGTCTTTATTTGGAGAGGCTACATGTTTGCGTATGGCCCCAATCTTCCATGTGGGCCTTTATAAAACATATACATATAAATTTACAACAAAATACATATCTGCTGCAAAAGAAAATCACATAAAAATTGTAGAAGGTTTACATCTATGTACTAACAGAACTTTATCAAGTTAAACTTTACTGTGCCCAACTAAATAGAAAGCTTCCACTGTCAGACAATATAACTGAGGTTTGTAGCCATCCATTTACTGATGAAAGAAAAGTATTCGTTACTTTACATTTCCACAATTGAATGCAATCAGTCACAAAACTAAGTCCATTTTTTACAGTTTATCGCAAAGTAAACATTCGGCTCCAGTATGGCAGATCAAGTGGATAGAGAAAGAACGAGGTTCCGGCGAGGAGTCTGCGGAAGTGTTGGTCTCTATTTCTACAGACGGCAGAGTGTGCCAATGGTCAATCAGGAAGGGATTTGAATGCTATGGTGATGTTTAAAATTGAATACGAAATTATGTTTTATTTCCAAGACTCAGAAATATTTGTTTGTTCTTTATAAAGACCTGATTAAGTGATGAACAACTAAACTATACAAAATATCAACAAATTTTGCACCAATAGTTAAGTAAACATAGATTTTCTAACTGAAAATTAATGAAAAAGAAACAATACACTTTTTCACAATAAAGCAAGAAATACCTATTAAAAAGAAGATATAAACGGTGTTGAGCAGAAGTACATTTTAGAATAATAGATAAACATTGTTCCTGGGAAAGTTATAAATGAGGTTGTTGAACATGCAGTCTTACTTGAAATCAGAACCTATTAGCAATCACATGCCAATATACAAATTCCATTCGTCCCACTTCCTTTCGTAACATTTGATTGGTGTAAAAAGTAGGTCAAAACCTAGCTTTTACAGCTTACGCTGAAGTGTCTTTTTACAGGTGTTGTTTGAGTATACAGGATCAGATCTTGGAAATAAGTTTCCGTGTCAGATCTATAGTATAGGTCACGTAATGTCTGTTCATCCTTTCTGCATTTTATACATAATTTCATAGACTTAATGAGATTATACTTAGAATAAATTTGTTCTGTATTTTACAGTCTACAGATACAGTCACTGTGAAGTTGTTAGTTATTATACCCCCCGAACACAAAGTGTTAGGGGAGGTATACTGGATTCAGCTTGTCTGTCCGTCCGTCTGTCCGTCTGTAGACACAATCTTGTGGACACTAGATCTCCAATACCCCTGGTCAGAATTTCATGATACTTCACACAAGTGATAACTACAATGTCTAGTTGTGCAACGTCCATGTTTCGGGTCTGTAGGTCAAAGGTCAAGGTCACAGGGGCTCGGGATTGTAAAATCTTGTGGACGCTAAATCACCAAAACCCCTGGTCAGAATTTAATGATACTCCACACAAGTGATAACTACAATGCCTAGTTGTGCATGGTCCAGGTTTCGGGTCTCTAGGTCAAAGGTCAAGGTCACAGGGACTCGAGATGGTAAAATCTTGTGGACACTAAATCTCCAAAACCCCTGGTCAGAATTTGATGATACTTCACACAAGTGATAAGTACAATGCCTAGCTGTGCATGGTTCAGGTTTCGGGTCTCTAGGTCAAAGGTCAAGGTCACAGGGACTCGAGATGGTAAAATCTTGTGGACGCTAAATCTCCAAAACCACTAGTCAGAATTTAATGATACTTCACACAAGTGATAAGCACCATGCCTAGCTGTGCATGGTTCAGGTTTCGGGTCTCTAGGTCAAAGGTCAAGGTCACAGGGACTCGAGATGGTAAAATCTTGTGGACGCTAAATCTCCAAAACCACTGGTCAGAATTTAATGATACTTCATAGAAGTGATAAGCACCATGCTTAGTTGTGCATGGTCCATGTTTCAAGTCACTAGATCAAAGGTCACAGGGGCTCATGATAGTAAAATGTTGTGTGCTTTTAATCTCCAAACCCGCTGGTCAAAATTTAATTATACTTCGCAGAAGCCAATAATCAAAGCATCAAATATTACAAAAATTTTGAATACTGTGTCAGTGGGGTGTTCGTGGGGTATTCATCACCTTCAGTGATAGTTCTAGTTTCATGTAGCTTTTGTCATTCAAATGGAAAGCTTTTTGTTCACAGTCCAAGATTTTTAAATGTCCTGTTAGTACTTAAGATGTATAATTACATGTTCTTGTTCATGCATGCTACAGACTTCTAGAGGTTGCTCTATATTTTTACAGATTTGATGAGATTGAAGAAGATGCCGACAAGAATGGGCGGCAAGAAGGAGAAGAAAGGAGAAGCATTCATATCCCGACATGCCGGGGGACTTAGTTTTGATTTTAATATTCGGGACTCTAACATGTAAGTTATGGAGTATTAGTTAATGATTTGTATTTAAATAAGGAATGTAAAAGCTGGTACAATGTATGTTTCTGAAAAATACAGAAACTTCAGTGATGAGGGTTACATCAAAATAACCAAATTTTTACTTTAAAAAATGATCTTTTACTGTTGACAGGATTTTAAATACTTTCATTTTAAAACACAGTAATGACTTTTTTTCCTGCTAAGTCTGCTGTCACTTTGGATTCGAGGGTTACACAATGTTTTACTGTTGTTGTTGTAGTTATTTGGCGGGAACAGAAGAAGGTCACATACACAGATGTTCCTGTTCTTATAATGAGCAGTTTCTGGAAAGTTATTTTGGACATACCGTAAGTAACAGTCTCGGTGTAAACTTCCGTGTGGATTTTTTTATTCAAGTGACACACTATTGAATCCTGATCTTTTTATATTTTGAATAAAAGTGTTTTGAGAATGGTAAAGCAATCAGCAAACAAAAGAAAGACAGCAAAAAACATTCCTAGGGAGTATGTATTAGTACTTCAGCTGATTTTAACAGGAAAAGTTATCTGTACGCTATGGAGTAAGATTTGTGTGGATAAGTATTTGTCTGTAAGTCCTACACTGTAAGGTATACACAAAATTACAATTCTTACAAATCAGATCAACATTTCCAGTGATTTTAACCATGCCGGAAAAAACGGTCAGGCATCCCCCTTTGTCAGATGACACTCTTGGTTTACTTGTGATTTGAAGTTATAAACATTGTGACATCACACATCACAGCATTACATCACAGCATCTAAATATCACTTGTTTTTTATGATAATACATCATTTTGATAAGTTTGCACTTAGAAATCTACTTTAAAGTGCAAAACAGTATGCAGGAATAAGTTTCTATCATGACACATTTGGTTCAGATGGAAATATCCATCACCCCGGATTTGGTCGGAACTCGGAAGAGCCTCGTGGACAGATATTTCCATCTTAACTGTGCGATCTTGACTAACTATTTTTCCATTGGTAATTGTAGTTAAAATAGTTTGTTTGTTTCATTACAGGGTCCAGTGTATGGTATCATGTGGTCACCTTTCGTACCTGACGTGTTTTTAAGTTGTAGTGCCGATTGGAGTATTCGATTATGGCATCAAGACAAATCAAGACCTATACTCAACTTTTTCTCTTCGACAGTAAGTACAGGAGGGATTTTAGTGATTACTACTAAGAACTTACGTTGTGTATTTTCTGATAGCCATTTAAGGCAAATGTACGGTTTAAAGAAAAGTGTACACTAGGAGCAACCTTTTAGTACTTTTTAAGGGCGAGCTCCTCCCGTCATCTCTACCTTGAATTTTAACATTAGAATAGCCTTTTATTTGCCCATCTTGACAGCACGGCTGTATTATGGGATCATCTGCAGCGATGGATAGGAAGGTGGCGTTAGCAAAGTCCTTTCTCTCACTTCCACAACTACCATTGAAACTTGCTGTGAGTGTTAATCGGCATAATATCTCGGCCAAGTTCGATAACCAGCCAAATTGCCCCAGTCACGCCAGGGTTATTTCCCTTTGATTGCAAAAAAATTATCATTTTAGAGTTGTCTGCTGACAGGCATATTTTGTGGCACTCTTATTTAAGAATTTGTTTCTTCAGTCTGCTAATTTTGAGCTAAAATGTGTTTTCCATTTCCCCATAATGTGCTCAGATTTACCTTTTGAATGAAGTTTATTTGAAATTGATGAAACCTATTTAATACCCCTAGCTCTAATTCTTTACTTTAAACACTGCTTTTGAATACAGTAATATTGAACATTAAGACAGTAAAACCTGGAAATTACTGGAAAAATTAGAAATGATATTCTGTACAAGCCCTAGCTCATAATCCTACTGTGTTTTTTTATACAATTACTAATGTCTTTTCAGAAACCAGTTTATGATATAGCCTGGTCACCTAAATCATCTACAGTGTTTGCCTGTGTTAATGAAGGGGCTGTTGAAGTCTGGGACCTCAATATCAGCACGTAAGTTGTGTACTGTTTAGCACTTATACTGTACTTGAGATGAATTCAAATGAAACAAATAAGTCCTGTAAGTGCAAAAACTGGCATATTTTATGTTTATGATAGTTTTAAAAGGAAAAGGAAGAAGTGTTAATGTATTACTTATCTTGTCTGCTGATCTAGATCCATAAAGGTTGCAAAGGCTAAAAGTTGGTTTTCCTACAGCGGGTCTCAAATGTCCATTGAATATCAACAGCAGTGGTAATAGCACATTATCTTTTCGCAAGGATTGACAACAAGTGCAACTTACCTCTCCAGCCATACATATGTCCTGATATAGCTAGAAAGTTAGTGCATGGCCAAGTAGTTGTGCAACCAAATACTTGAGATGTAATGTGGTGTCTAAAACTCCAGAGAAACAAGATTGACTGAAATCTCTTTAGAAAAAAAGTCAAATGTGACCAAAAAACTCAAGTGGCGCAAGTGACCACATGCAAAGACTTGAATAAGAAGGTTTCCAAAAAGTAAAAGAAAAATTGACTTTAAACTAAACAGGGGAGATTAGAAAAGGAATCAATGTTAACCAAGGACCTTAAAAAATCAAGCGTGATGCAAACCCCAAAATGGCATTTTCTTTCATTACAGGTTGGATCCAATCATTGTGAACAACCCAACTTCTGGTGCAAAACAGACCTCTGTTTCATTCTCTAAGAATTCAGATGTGAGTATACATCTTACATGATTGATTAAAAAATAGTTCTATAACATTTATGCCTTAAATTCTTAAATTTGATAAACAAACCAATTTAACATTAACTATCTAAAAAGATGTTATTCTTATAATTATGTTTTGGTGGGTATGGTTACATATTCTTAATTCTTTCAGTGTATATCTTTCGTTATTTCATAGACTTTTGTCTTGGTTTTGATTTACAACTGTGGATATAACCAGAATTGATAATATAAAATTTCTATTTTAAGTGTTTATTGGTTGGTGACAGTGAAGGTCAGGTGACTGTGTTACAACTTAGATCTATGCCAATACCAATGACCCCAGATAAACAGGTAAGTTTTCTATAAAATGAAACTTTTACCACAAATAAATCTATGACCAGATAATCACAGATGTAGTTATGGTAGCTCAGTTTGAACTCTAACCTTGCCGACAGTAAATGATTCTGCCGTTGAAAGGTGTTTAGACCATAAAAAACGTGCTTATTGTGCAGTCTGATCATGATCTGCACTGTTCTCTATTCCAGTTAGCGAAGATTCAACAAGCTCCCCTTAGAACAATTAATGGCACTGTCTAAATTGAAAAATGATCAAGTCCATTTTATAAATTTAGGGTTCGGATATAAATATCAGGTATACTTATTTCTGAAGGCAGAATAAAGTATAAACCTAGTTGAAAACTCACCTGTTTGTTACTTTTCCCTAATCACAAACTTGCTGTTTGTTTCAGGCGGATTCTTTAATGAAGATTATAAACACGAGTCTGGCCAGTCAGTTACAGAACCAGAATGCGGGAGAACCGGAAAAGGTTGAACGGGAAGAAACACAATTAGAAGATGACCTGCCGCCAGATATGGACTAAATGATTAAATTGATTTGAACTATTCTGCATGCAGACATTACTGTCTGCATGACAAGCTACAGTGTTTAAATGGTTAAACAAAAGAATAAAATGGAAGATCAATATTTTCGATTGAGAATAAAAAATTGTTATGGAAAATGAGAAGTTAAATAACTTGTGATAAAGGAAATAAAAGGCAGTGTGCTTGATGTCTTTATACATGCATGTACCAATTCTATCGGGCTAAAATGAAGTAATTCCCAATTCAACAATGATACATATGTTTTACAAGAAAAATTGTATGCACTCTTCTCTTACAGGTTTGCTGACTTTTTAGAGAAAGCTTGTAATTAATTGAAAAGAAAGTTTAATTATCTCCCTTGTCAAGTGTGGCACGCGGTATAAAGGAATCATGTTGTCCATTGCAGCCTGTCCTGGACCATCCATAATGTCTGGAATATCACTTTGAAATAGTTCAATGAAATTTGGTACACATTATACTTGTCATTAAAATGACACGCTGAGGCAGTTTCTGTAACTCTGTAGAAGCTTTCCCCATTGATACTTCAATGGTCTAATGTTAAGCATCACTTAAAGTTTTAGAAAAAGGACTTTTATACTTCAGCAGCATGTTCCTGTTTCAAAGTACATGTAGTGTTGCAGGGGGTTTTGATCAACTTCATTGACAGTTCTAATTACACTTCACCTGTCATTTTCTTTGCATTTGATCACTTGTTTAATGGCATACTTTATGATATTTGTTTTTTTTTTCTTGTCTTTAAATAAACAATTAGGCTATCTTCCCTTAATGCTTTTTAACAAGCATTTTACTCAAGGATCTTTAAGACAGCAGCTTGTTTATTTACTCATATGCTGACACATTACATGTATTAATCCGTTGTCACCAGCATATATACATATGTGAAACGTGTTAAATAAATGCTGCTGAATGTTCGATGTACAAATGTAAGTGTATTTTGTTGATTCTCATCCAAATCTCATATATCTATATTTTTCATATTTGTTGGCTTTATATTCATCTGGGTCATAATATGTTATATTATGACCCAATATTCATACAAGTATTTATTGACTAAGTTCTGTGATATGGCATTGCAAATAAACTAAAATTGGAATTTTGCAATTTGTTTTTGTGTCGCCCTTTCGGAGAAAAGGCGATACATAGGGATCGCTTTGTCGGTCTGTCGGTCCGTCCGTGACACAAACTTAACGTTGGCTATAACTTTGCCATTTCTTAAGATTTCTTCATCAAACTTTACAATTGTATTGCTTATGACAAATGGGTCATGCTGCCGCCAAATTTTGTAGGTCAGGGTCATATTTGACAGAGTTATGCCCCTTTTTGTACTTAGATTTTGTCACAAAATTATTGGTTATTCTGACAAAATGTTAGAGGGAGACACAAGTGTTCTACTGAACATCCATAGAGTTAAAAACAAAAAGTATTTTATTAATTAAATCATGAGCAAGTGTTAAACTTACTACAAATTTTGACAGTATCTTTATGAGATTTTTCTAAAAAGAAATTAAATTTCAAACCTAGCTTTGGGATGCAAACTGTTGACTTAAGGACATTGTCTTGCAGATATTTGTTTTAAGAAAACTGAGGTTCATGAATCCAATGTGGTGCAAATGTAGCTGCAGTCAATGATTGCTTCTGAGATCTTTGTGAAAAAGATATAATGAAAGTTATGGTCAAAGTCTTCAGCTTGCTGTGTGTCAAAAGTCTTCAGCTTGCTGTGTGTCAAAAGTCTTCAGCTTGCTGTGTGTTCAAAGTCTTCAGCTTGCTGTGTGTTCAAAGTCTTCAGCTTGCTGTGTGTTCAAAGTCTTCAGCTTGCTGTGTGTCAAAAGTCTTCAGCTTGCTGTGTGTTCAAAGTCTTCAGCTTGCTGTGTGTTCAAAGTCATCGACTTATAAATTAACTGTATGTCTGAAATCTTCAAATTGTTGTATGTCTAAAATCTGTATGTTCAAAGTCTTCAACTTGTTTGTCCGAAGTATTCAAATTGTTGTATGTCCAAAGTCTTCATATTGTTGTATGTCCAAAGTCTTCAAATTGTTGTATGTCCAAAGTCTATATCCAAAGTCTTCAACTTGTTGTTTGTCCAAAGTCTGTATATTAAAAGACTCAAATTGTTCGTCCATAGTCTGAATATCCAAAGTCTTAAAATTGTTTGTCCAAAGTCTGTATTGCTAAAGACTTAAACCTGTTTTACTGTATGTCCCAAGTCTGTATATCTAAAGTCTTCAAATTGTTTGTCCAAAGTCTGTATATCTAAAGTCTTCAAATTGTTTGTCCAAAGTCTGTATATCTAAAGTCTTCAAATTGTTTGTCCAAAGTCTGTTTATCTAAAGTCTTCAAATTGTTTGTCCAAAGTCTGTATATCTAAAGTCTTCAAATTGTTGTATGTCCAAAGTCTATATCCAAAGTCTTCAACTTGTTGTTTGTCCAAAGTCTGTATATTAAAAGACTCAAATTGTTGTTCGTCCATAGTCTGAATATCCAAAGTCTTAAAATTGTTTGTCCAAAGTCTGTATGGCTAAAGACTTAAACCTGTTTTACTGTATGTCCCAAGTCTGTATATCTAAAGTCATCAAATTGTTTGTCCAAGTCTGTATATCTAAAGTCTTCAAATTGTTTGTCCAAAGTCTGTATATCTAAAGTCTTCAAATTGTTGTTTGTCCAAAGTCTGTATATCCAAAGTCTTAAACTTTTTGTATGTCCAAAGTCTGTAAACTCAATGCACTGTATGTCCAAAGTCTTTTACTGGCTGTATGTCCAGTATTTTACTTGCTGTATTCTTGAATTTGTTATATCCAAAGTCTGTGTCCAAAATCATTTACTTGCTGTATGTCCAAAGTTTCTAACTTGCTGTATGTCCATAGTCATTAACTTGCTATATGTCAAAATCCATCAACTATCCATATATCCAAAGTCTGTGTGTTCACAGTCATTATTGTATGTCCGCAGTCACCAACTAGCTATATATCCAAAGTATCTACCTTGCTTTATGTCCAAAATCATCAACCTGCTATACATTGAAAGTCTATGTATTTAAAGTTTTCAACTGGCTGTATGTCCAAAATCTCTGACTTGCTATATGTCCAGACATTGTGTCTAAAGTCATCAACTTGTTGTATGTCCAAAGTCATCAACTTGCTATACATCCAAAGTATGTGTATCCAAAGTCTTCAACTTGCTGTTTGTCCAAAGTCTGTGTGTCTAAAGTCATCAACTTACTGTAAGTCCAAAGTCATCAACTTGTATGCCCAATGTCATCAACTTCCTGTATGTTCAAAGACATCAACTTCCTGTATGTCCAAAGTCATCAACTTCTATGTCCAAAGTCATCAACTTGCTGTATGTCCAAAGTCATCAACTTCTGTGTCCAAAGTCATCAACTTGCTGTATGTCTAAAGTCATCATTTTTTTGTATGTCCAGTCATCAAATTACTGTACATCCAAAGTTGTCAACTTGATGTACGTCCAAAGTCATCAACTTGTTGTATGTCCAAAGTTGTCAACTTGATGTACGTCCAAAGTCATCGACTTGATATACGTCCAAAAACATCAACTTGCTGTATGTCCAAAGTCATCAACTTGCTGTATGTCCAAAGTCTCTAACTTGCTGTTTGTCCAAAGTCTGTATGTCCAAAGTCATCAACTTGTATGTCCAAAGTCATCAACTTGCTGTATGTCTATAGTCATCAACTTTTTGTATGTCAAGTCATCAAATTACTGTACATCCAAAGTCGTCAACTTGATGTACGTCCAAAGTCATCAACTTGTTGTATGTCCAAAGTTGTCAACTTGATGTATGTCCAAAGTCATCGACTTGATATACGTCCAAAAACATCAACTTGCTGTATGTCCAAAGTCATCAACTTGCTGTATGTCCAAAGTCTCTAACTTGCTGTTTGTCCAAAGTCTGTATGTCCAAAGTCATCAACTTGTGGTAGGCCAAAGTCTCTAACTTGCTTTTTGGTCCAAAGTCTGTATGTCTAAAGTCATCAACTTACTGTACGTCCAAAGTCATCAACTTCTTGAATGTCCAGTCATCAAATTAGCATACCTCCAAAGTCGTCAACTTGATGTATGTCCAAAGTCATCAACTTGTTTGTCAAAATTCGTCACTTTGATGTACGTCCAAAATCATCAACTTGTTTGTCAAAAGTCATCAACTTGATGTACGTCCAAAGTCATCAATTTGCTGTATGTCCAAAGTCATCAACTTGCTGTATGTCCAAAGTCATCAAATTGCTGTATGCCCAATGTCATCAACTTGTTGTACGCCCAAAGTCATCAACTTGTTGTACGTCCAAAGTCATTAACTTGCTGTATGTCTAGTCATCAAATTACTGTACGTCCTAAGTTGTCAACTTGATATATGCCCAAAGTCATCAACTTGCTGTTTGTCCAGTCATCAACTTGCTGTACGTCAAAAGTTATCAACTTGATGTACGTTCAAAGTCATCAACTTGTTTGTCTAAGGTCATCAACTTGTTGTGTGTCCTAAGTCGTCAACTTACTGTACGTCAAAAGTCTCTACCTGGCTACATCGAGAGTCGTCAACATTATGTATATGTTCAAAGTCATCAACTTGCTATATGTCCAAAGTCTGTGTTTCCAAACTCCTAAACTTGTAAGTCCAAACTCTGAGTCATCAATACAACTTTAAAAACAGTCTGAAAGATTTTCCCCAAACCATCCTGCAGCAGGGTTAAATAGACGTCCGAAATTTGAACAATTTAAACTGATACTGGTGCAGTTGTATTATTCCTTAAGGATGTCTGCTACGTTGTGTTCAGATTTCAACGATTTTCTGAAAATCAACATATATCAAGGGGAACATATCACCATCAAAATAAAACCTTAAAAAAGGTACCTATCCAGGCTTTTTTTGGCGCTAGGCTTCAACAAACTATGTCACCATATTTGGGAATGCAAAAACATTATTAAGTCATAGTTTACCATCATTATCTCCTGTTTATTCCGTTAGGTAAAACAAATCATTTTTTATTACATAAATGTTGAAAATAATGGTACTGTGATTGAAAATCACTAAAAAAATTGACTCGGAACAAATAGTTGCCGAAATGCAAAATGTTAAAATTGAATTACCCCACCCACTTATTTTCAGAATGGCACCTAATTCATGCATATCGATTACCTTTAAAACAGTGAAGGGATTTCAAAGATTTTCTGAAAATCAACATACATCAAGGGGAACATATCACCATCAAAATAAAACCTTAAAAAAGGTACCTATCCAGGCTTTTTTTGGCGCTAGGCTTCAACAAACTATGTCACCATATTTGGGAATGCAAAAACATTATTAAGTCATAGTTTACCATCATTATCTCCTGTTTATTCCATTAGGTAAAACCAATCATTTTTTATTACATGAATGTTGAAAATAATGGTACTGTGATTGAAAATCACTAAAAAAATTGACTCGGAACAAATAGTTGCCGAAATGCAAAATGTTAAAATTGAATTACCCCACCCACTTATTTTCAGAATGGCACTTAATTCATGCATATCGATGACCTTTAAAACAGTGAAGAGATTTCAAAGATTTTCTGAAAATCAACATACATCAAGGGGAACATATCACCATCAAAATAAAACCTTAAAAAGGGTACCTATCCAGGCTTTTTTTGGCGCTAGGCTTCAACAAACTATGTCACCATATTTGGGAATGCAAAAACATTATTAAGCCATAGTTAACCATCATTATCTCCTGTTTATTCCATTAGGTAAAACCAAACATTTTTTATTACATGAATGTTGAAAATAATGGTACTGTGATTGAAAATCACTAAAAAAATTGACTCGGAACAAATAGTTGCCGAAATGCAAAATGTTAAAATTGAATTACCCCACCCACTTATTTTCAGAATGGCACTAAATTCTTGCATATCGATGGCCTTTAAATCAGTGAAGGGATTTCAACGATTTTCTGAAAATCAACATACATCAAGGGGAACATATCACCATCAAAATAAAACCTTAAAAAGGGTACCTATCCACGCTTTTTTTGGCGCTAGGCTTCAACAAACTATGTCACCATATTTGGGAATGCAAAAACATTATTAAGCCATAGTTAACCATCATTATCTCCTGTTTATTCCATTAGGTAAAACCAAACATTTTTTATTACATGAATGTTGAAAATAATGGTACTGTGATTGAAAATCACTAAAAAAATTGACTCAGAACAAATAGTTGCCGAAATGCAAAATGTTAAAATTGAATTACCCCACCCACTTATTTTCAGAATGGCACTAAATTCTTGCATATCGATGGCCTTTAAATCAGTGAAGGGATTTCAACGATTTTCTGAAAATCAACATACATCAAGGGGAACATATCACCATCAAAATAAAACCTTAAAAAGGGTACCTATCCAGGCTTTTTTTGGCGCTAGGCTTCAACAAACTATGTCACCATATTTGGGAATGCAAAAACATTATTAAGTCATTATTAACCATCATTATCTCCTGTTTATTCCATTAGGTAAAACCAAACATTTTTTTATTACATGAATGTTGGAAATAATGGTACTGTGAATGAAAATCACTAAAAAAAAAACAGAACAGTCAGTAATACATATAAATGATACATGTTTGCCAGGTTTAAAATGGTTTTCAAGAAATGACTTCCAACTTTGAAAAACACTTTCACAATCTTCTATAAATTTATGGTATATTATGACCATCTAGGGATGAATGTCACACAGTTTCTGTAATTTGTCCCATTTTTTCAGCAATCCCTCCATTTCACTATATACTAATACTCTCATGTTCACCTGAAATTAAAAACATTCCCCTGTTATATGCAATTGAGATCATATTATTTGCATTTTGATTAAATAAAATAATGCTTTTAATTGATCTTTAATAGAAACAAAGTATAACATTATTCAAATAAAAAAAATGGTTTTGCATAATTGCACTACTCATTTACAACACCCATCTTTAGTTTGACTTTAGTGTTGAATGGACTTGCTGAAGTTACAGATGAAAATGTATGAGAAATAGCAACAGTGTTTGAAGATGTTTGTTAGATAAGATTGTGTAAGATAGCTTACTGGTTAACTTTCAAAATTATGTTTTTGAGTCAGTTTGATAAAACTATGTCTTCACTAAAATAAAACTATCAGGTTCATTACATCTAAAAAATTGGTCACTGAGGTATGTGAGCAAGTTAGAACTGCTTACTCTGACTGTCCATGGAGTTTAATCAGTCTACAGTCTGCTATTCAGTTCTCTTTCCATTTTTATCACATTGTCCTAGAATACTAGTTTATACAACCCAAACAAAACATCTTGTTTAATGCAAGTATGTTGGGTACACATTAGGTGTATGTATAGTTGTTATTCATGAAATGAGGGCACATGAAATGAACATACTAAGCCTGTTTTGTTTGTTTAGAAAGACATGCAATTCTTACCTATTAAATTTAGCCATATTGCATACCAAGCAAACAGATCATTAGTTCAGTCCAGCTGTATTGTCAATATGCATCTAAAAACAAATTTGTAAACAGAAGTAAATATAATCCCATAATTTTAAAAATTTGAAGATGAAACTCTCTGTATGTATCAGATACTGACATTACAAAAGTAAATATCAATTTGTATTCTGTGACCATACACATATGATCAATCATGAGTAATAGTGACACAAAAGTATGTTATAAAGATCTGCTATTGGATGCTGTTCAGGTACTTTTTAACATGTAAGTACTTTCAATCCTTATATATGCATGTATTCATCTGTAAAAGACAATACAGTTTGTGTATGAGAATAATTGCAGTTTACAAAGAAGTAGATGTATATTGCAAAATGTGATATTATGGCATAATAGTGTTATTGTGTCAGCCAATTATCCTTAAAACTCAAAATCTCAAGATATCATACCATGGTATTCAAAAAATTCAATTGTTATATAGAGTTTTATTAGAAAAGCACTGTTGGGAGTATTTGAAACCCTTGCAGACCATAAAAAAATACCTGATGTGCATTTTGTGTACATGTATCTTGCATCTACAGGTGGACATTCAGCTGTATTGTGAATTTTAAATGTACACTCTGCTGCTTTCCAAGTACATTGACTTTCCTCTATCAAGTAAAATAGCTGAGTTCCTGTAGAGGAAAAAGATATGAAACTACATATATTTTCCTGCCATTTTATAAAAATATGTAACAGAGTATGTGACTATCTAGCAAATATTGAGAAACAATTTTGGCAAAAACTATGCAAGTTAGAATTCAAAAGCAGATCTGAATCATAAATTCACTTTTTCATTTGTTATACTTAAATGAAGAAACAAAAAGGACATTATACATGTAGTATTACATTCAGCTCTGTCAACAGTATCTTGTCCTTCAGCACATAAGCAAACAAATGGCATTTCCTTGGTGTCTTAACCAATATTGGCCCAACTTGTTGAGGCTGATGAAGACAATGCACCCATTGTAAGTAGTTGTTTTCAGCATCTGGTCTGCATGGTGGGCTGCCTAAAGCAAAGGAAAAATCTATAAAGATAATGTCACAATTAAAGTATACTTAGTGACTGTGAACTCAATTTGATATTAGTTCATTAAGCTGGGAAGCCCAGGGAACAATCACCAATTCATAAACCAGAATTTATGGCAAGGTTTTGTACTAGACATAGTGTGCACTTGCATACATTTTTACTTTAAAGTTTGATTCTTATTAACTAATTCCTCTACAAACAGTGCCATGCATCTTTGGTGCAGGTAGGTCATATGCAATATGTTTACTAGAATCTACAACTTTAGAACAAGCAGTTTATATACCATGGTGTTTACTGCAGCCTTTTCAGATTTAGTAACAAAGTATTTTATCATCCTCAAATGCATCTCTTTAGCTTTGAACAAAATCATCATCATCATCATCATCATCATCATCATCATCACTCTGCATCAACAGCAGTATAGTTATAATTATATGTAATAGAATACACACATGATATGTTATTATCATTATGATATTTCCATGGGCTAAAGTAAATAGCTAGTCCAACTATAAGACTGTTGAAATTCCTTATCAACCAGGCATCCACTACAGCACAGGTTGTAAGTCCTCGGCAGGATAAGAAAATGTTTTTGAAATCATTCTTCCTGGCTTATTTCCCCAGGTCTAGAATAAATTATATCTACAGCATATTTGAATTTATGTGATCAATATAACTTGGTTGCTGTTTCATTAGTCTAACTATTTCGACTTCGAAGGCAAACCGAATTTATAGGCTGATATTTTATAGTTGTCCACCTTCTACGTCTCACTTTGAAGTGTCATATAGTAAGCATACACCCCAAATACACTGTTCGTTGGGCACTTACCACCGCGCTATAATCCAGTATTTCGATATAGTTTCATTATTACATGATAAAATAAAGGTAAATGATGTCACTAACGCAGATCCCAGCTCAATTTACCTATGTACACACGAACACCAACCACTGAAATCCGAAATATCCATCGTACATGTATACAGCGGCCATTTTTAAAGAATCATGGGAATTGTATTACGTCACTACGTATTCAACTGGGTACAACCGGCAGCCGCAGTTTATTATCGACTAGCACGCGCGGCGTATAAAGAGGATGAACACACCGAAAAAGACATAAGTTTAAATTATTAAAATATATTTATATAAAACTCGTATGTTGATTTATACCTTATAATATATTTACCCTCACGTGATTTCACTAAATTATTTGTGATTTGAATTTTCGAGCTTTGTGCACACAAATTCTTGTAGATCATAACGATCTATTCAAATTAATAAATGCTTTAAAAAGCTAATAACTATTATGGAAACACATTTTAAAAAAATAAAATTCAGCGTATTTTTGTGTAGATATTCTAATATCAATAGTTGAAAATTGCGATATTTTTTTTAGATCGCCGAAGCGGGAATGTTGACTTTTTTGTACCACTAATTCTGTCAACTGTTAAATATGGTTGTCTTATGTTCAATGAGTTTATTAATTAACTGAATCATATTTTAAGACTACTCTAACCACATGAATAATTATCAAAATTTTATGTACATTATACTAGTGTTTGGTTTGAGCAATTAATTAATAGCGGACACTTGTTTGTTTGAGGTGCATAATGAAAAGTTATACAAATTTGAAATTTTCACTAATGCTGAACGCGATTGAAAATGCGAAATTTTATCAGTTTGAGTTGAGATACATATTTTATTTACACCCAAAACAAATCACTTTCCTTTTTATTTTATGCTAACTATTAAAACTTACGCCAGATTATGTATATACAGAAAAGATAAATGTCCGACAGACCTTGATCACCCACACTGTGACTGATACGATACATATGTTATCACTATATTCCACTGACAGATCACTACTTATTTCTATTAGTTAGCATAAAATAAATATTTTTGAAAGTCCGAAAACAACATTTTTTTCCAATTAGAAGAATGCTAGAACTATGAAGACAATTAAGAAGGTTTAAACGATGGTCAGAATTTCACATTTTAATAAATCAATCGAAGTATCATCTTAGGAAATTGTTACAATTTGCAATCATTATTGAAAAGAACAGGAGAACTTTTCTAAAGATCAAAATTACTATAATATATGCTTGCATATTCTCGGCTTCGCATACTAGCCAGTTAACCAATCGGATTATCAGATCGCGTTCATATATCTTCATTCAGTTAAAAGTAAAAATTCAGTCTTGACCATAGACTCATATGCAAGATTAAATTTATTTCAAACGAAACAAAAGTAAAAAAAAAAAACATAAACGTAATATTTAATTGAAAATTGTTATAAGGTATTAGAGGATTTTGTATTTTTTAGAATTAAAGACGCCTAGAGATCAGCGATAAAGGCTGAGGAATCACCTTTCCCGAATATCAATGATATACTTGAAATTACTTATCACTTTCGGTGACCAGATTACACTACCATATTATGAAACTGTATAATACGCTATATATACATATTTTTGTTCAGTATGCATTCTTTGTTTTCATATGAGAAGAAAAAAAACACAAATTACGCTATGCGTTATAAACCTTACATTCCAAGTGAGAAGCATCGGCAAGTTTTGCACAATCATTATGTACGCGCTGGCGAAATCGGTTGACTGCACGGTTATACACAGTGTGTGCGTAATCGGCAGTGCTGAAAATTACTGCTGCACCGGTTTATTTGCGTTATACAAAGACAGTGGTAACAGTTTCGCCGTCAAATATTTTATGTTGAATCCATTTCATCAGTAAAGTAATGTTATTTCCTTCAAGATAAATGATTTTTCTTGTCGTACACAAAGTTTAAATGTGATATATATCGGGGATACTTAAAAAATTCATTACAAACGGGGTCATTCCTCTCGTCGGATTTCTGCCCAGTTATGAGCACTTTAAAATTAGGCGTAGAGGTGTGACAGTTATAAAATATCAGATCTGTGAAAGGGGTCACACTGAAACGCCAAATTAATTAGGCTAATCCAGCGTCAACATCAACAACATAAATGCGTATCTAACCTTTCAAACCGCTTTATAAAATAAAACTTTTTAGCACTTTGAGCTTGACCTTCGCAGAAATACACCGTTTATGACGTCATCGGCACTCCGCAGATTAATCAATAAATTGTGATATTTGAAACATAATAGGTAGTACACCACGAAATGAGACTCATTGGTGATTAAGTTTTATTTGCATGTAAAACAGTGAAATAAAGTAGCGACCTATACTTTTTGAAAGTTTACAGATCATTTTTTCAGTGGATAGCTATTTTACGACATTTGCTCACTTCCGATAGTTAGCGCATGTGCAGAACAACGTAGCAGACATCCTTAATAAGTATATTTTAATAAAACCTTGTTTTTCTACTATATGTAAGTAATTATATTGCAGAAATGACCAGTCATAAAATATCTCGCAGTGGCATTGTGACGGATACTTACTCAGTTAAATGGTATATAGTCATGACATGATTATCTCCCTTTGAAGCTCCTCCGCCATTTGTACGGAAAAAGATCAACAAAACGATTGACATATTCTTTATGTCCTGGGTATCTTTATCTTGTAAGTATTTGGGAAATTTAGCAGTTATTTCAAAAGAACTGTTTTAGCTTGTATACTTTAGATATATTTGTGTAAGTTTTGTGATGTTTTAGGTGAATTTTGATCACAGGCAAAAGACGCTCATAAAATCATATAGGATCAAAAGGCGCTCTTTGAAAATGGTAGTAAAAGGTTTATTAGCCAATCAGAAGCAAGTGTAAGATTTGGTGCGGAGATTCTGCCTAGTATATAAACGGCTCGCCCAGTGTTAGAGAGTCAGTCTTGTGGTTGTTCTTGCAAGTGTCGGATCGGAGTAGTGGTAATATTTACTAATGCGCAGAAATCTCAGATATCTGACATTAAAAATATATTGCTGCTTCAGTAAAACCTCTAGGACAACGTTTGGTATTTGAATTCAGAAGCATAGAGATATTTCGCAGTTGAAATATATAGCTATAAAGTTTTCTGAGATACGGTTGTTTTGAATGGTTATAAATGGGAAATAGTTGCTGAGAAAAGAGTTTGAGAGTCATTCTTGTGGTTGCCCTTGCAAGTGTCAGATAGAAGTAGTAGTACTATTTACTGATGTGCAGAAATCTCAGATATCTGTCATCAAAAATATACTGCTGCTTCAGTAAAACCTCTAGGGCAACGTTTGGTGTTTGAGTAGTTGAAATATAGATCTATAACGTTGATGTTTTATGAGATAGGGTTGTTTTACATGTTTGAATACGAGAAGTATTAAGGATAAGAATCCTAAGACTAATTGTTTTTCTTAAATGTATTAAATCTATAGGCGAAGTAGCCCGAGAAAAATTGCATTTTATCTTTGTATTTTCTGCATATGAGAAGTACTCGTTTTTATAGTGTTGCATAAGTTTTCTCCACGGTTACACGCTACAAAATTGGTGGCAGCGGTGGGATATTATATTGATAAACATACCTTTATCACTTACCTACGTATTTAGTAAAATCAGAATTATGGCTGGGGCAAAAGATTCTGAAAATTTGTCAATATATCTAGAGGAAATAGATTCATTGCGAAAACAGAACGAAAGTTTGAGAATGAAATATGAAATAGAAGTATTAGAAAGAAAGTTAACGGAGTTTAAGGTTGATTTGGGTCCTGAGAAAACTCAAGGTAGTATTTCTGATACATTTGTTCAGGCAGAACCAAATTGGAAATTACCAGTAAAAACTGACTCTGAGAATCCAGAACAGTTTTCGAGTATTTTTCCTAGCTTTGACCCAAGCATGAATTTTTCAACACCCAAGATTTATCCCCACTTACCTTATCAGGGATTTAAGAACGACCCGGACAATACATATATGGTTCCTGGGGACTGGGATCAGTTTGTTACAAGGCGAAAGACAAATCCAAAGTCTGAGAAAAGTGGAGATAGATATACAAGATCTAGTGTAAATAGGAATTCTAAAACAAAAGATAAAGATTCCGTTACAACACAAAATGTAAGCGTTGGCCTGCCTAATTATTCTGATAATCAAAACATATCAGATAGTTCAAAAACGGGTATACAGTCAGAAACTAAAGATGGTAAAAATACTTCTGGGAAACATTCTGTTTTTATAAAACCAGCAACGTATGACGGTACTGGGTCTTGGTTAGACTATAAAGCACATTTTGAGGCTTGTTCTGAAATAAATAACTGGACAGACAAACAAAAAGGTCTGTATCTTGCTGTATCTTTAAGAGGACAAGCACAAGGTGTATTCGGAAATTTAGGTACGGCTAGTAGAAGTTACACTGATTTAGTGAATGCACTTCAAGAAAGATTTGCACCCCCAAACCAGACTGAGTTATATAGAGCACAATTAAGAGAAAGGCGGCAAAAGGCCACAGAAACTTTATCTGAGATGGCTCAAGATATCAGACGTTTAACTAATTTGGCTTACCCTTCAGCTCCTGGGGATGTTAAAGAAACTTTAGCCAAAGAACAGTTTGTTGATTCACTTTCAAATTCAGACATGCGTTTAAGAATAAAACAAGCACGGCCATTAAATTTGAATGACGCTGTACGCCATGCAGTAGAACTAGAAGCGTTTAATAAGGCCGAACGAAAACATTTAGAAGGTCAAGGGTATTTAAGAAGTTATAACTCTCCAGAATCTAAGGAAATTAGGAAACAAAACAACATTATAGAAATGTTGGCAAAGTCTATGGAAGAGCTTAAGAAAAATTTCGAGTCTTTTCGGAAAAGTAGTTTCAGAAATTCAAATAATTCAAACACAACATATCGAGGGAAAACTAGTGATAATACTAATTCAAATTCGTCCACAAATTCAAGTACATCTAGAACTTTTACAAATCAGAATAGAAATGGAAAAAATAAGTTTGAATGTTTTTATTGTGGTGAAGAAGGCCATATTCAATATAATTGTCCAAAGAGACAACAAAACTCTGAAAACAGATCTTCTGATCAAAGGCCTAAATACAATGTCAATTCGTCTGCTAGGAAAACTTCAGCTGATGCTAAAATAGGTTCAGGGTTATATGTTACTGCGAAAATAAAAGGAAGAGAAGCAAACTGTTTAGTAGATACAGGAGCGACTCTTACACTGATTTCAACACAGTTCTTTGAGTTACTTGAGCATAACAAGGACTTAGAAACATTTGAGTATGACATTTTGACTGCATCAGGTTCGCCTTTAGGTACAAAAGGTAAAACAGAAATAGGAATTGAGATAAATGGTTGTAAATGTCAGACAAATGCGGTTATCTCAGATATTGATGTTGATGTTGTCCTTGGACTTGATTTTATGAAAACTCAAAATGTAATTGTGAATGTTGTAGATAACACAATGCTGCTTCAAGGCAAACCATGCAATTTAAATTGTCAAGGCAACATTGGGTGTTACAGAATTCTTGTGAAAGATAAATCAGTTATTCCCCCTAGATCAGAATGTATCATTGAGGGAAAAGTTTCGAATCCTGAATTAATACAAAAATATGGGCTATATATTATTGAACCTATAGAAAATCAACATACATATGATAATAGCTTAATTGCAAAATCATTGGTACATGGAAATAGTATAGTCCCATTAAGGATAATGAACCTTTCTAACGAAGAACAAACGTTACAGCCAGGAACTAATTTAGCAACTTTAAGTCCTGTTATGAGTATCAGTTCTGCATCAAGCAATCTTAAGGTACCTAATACAATACCTGAACATTTGAAAGATCTTTATAAAAGGTCAGTTTCATGCCTTACGGAAACACAAAGTAAACAAGTAGCTAATTTACTGAATAAATTTTCAAATATTTTCTCTGAGTCGGAAACTGATATTGGCAGAACCGGTATAGTAAGACATCAAATTCCAACTGGTGATTCTAGACCTATCAAGCAACCTCTTCGCAGAGTTCCAGAACACTTAAACAGAGAAATTGAGAAGCAAATTAAGGAAATGTTGGAGAGACATGTTATTGAACCGTCTTCTAGTCCGTGGGCAAGTGGTGTAGTAATGGTTAAGAAGAAAGACGGAACACACCGGTTTTGTGTAGATTACAGAAGATTAAATAACTTGACTATGAAAGACGCATATCCTCTTCCGAGAATAGACGAATCTCTTGATCAATTAGCTGGTGCTCAATGGTTCAGTAGTCTTGATCTTTCCTCAGGATACTGGCAAGTTGAAGTAGAAAAAGAGGATCAGTCAAAAACTGCCTTCTCAACAAGATTTGGGTTGTTTGAGTTTAAAGTTATGCCTTTTGGGTTATGCAATGCGCCTGCAACTTTTGAAAGACTTATGGAAACTGTTTTAGCTGGTTTACATTGGCAAATTTGCTTGATTTATTTAGATGACATTATTGTCTCTGGCAAAACCTTCGAAGATATGGTTAAAAACCTAGAGACAGTTTTTCAACGTTTAGAAGGAGCAAATCTAAAACTAAAGCCAAAGAAATGTTGTCTGTTTGCAAAAGAAGTTGAATTTCTAGGTCATGTTGTTTCAGCTTCTGGAATAAAAACAGATCCAAAGAAAATTGAAAGTATTAAAAGTTGGCCCACACCAACTAATGTTCATGAAGTAAGGTCATTTTTAGGTCTTTGCAGTTATTATAGAAAGTTTATGTTAAACTTTTCTGAAATCGCAAAACCTCTGTTTAAGTTAACAGAAAAACGTCAGTCATTTCTTTGGAATGAAGAATGCTCAAAAGCTTTTACTACATTGAAGCAAATGCTGATTGAAGCTCCAATTTTAGCTCACCCCGATTTTTCAAAACCATTTGTTTTGGATGTAGATGCAAGTAATTTTGCTATTGGTGGAATTCTTTCACAAAAAGTTGGTAATTCGGAACGTGTTGTAGCCTATGCTAGTAGAACTTTAAGTAAATCTGAGCGAAAATATTGTGTAACTCGAAAAGAGCTATTAGCTTTGGTTTATTTTGTCAAGTACTTCAGGCATTATTTATATGGTCAAAATTTTACTGTTAGAACTGATCATGGCTCACTTCGGTGGCTTATGAATTTTAAAAACCCGGAGGGTCAAGTAGCGCGATGGTTAGAGGTACTGTCGGCATATGATATGACTATAGAACATAGGCCTGGAAGACTCCATAAAAATGCGGACGGTTTAAGCAGAATCCCATGTAGACAATGTGGTATTGATAACCATCCTGAATTTCAAGGAAAAGTTTGTATGGCCAAGTTAAGTGATAGTTTTGCAAGCGATGATGATTTAGAGTATGCCCAAGAAGAAGATAAAAATGTACAGACAGTAAAGTCATGGTTACTCGAGGGAAATAGACCAGACCTTAAGGAAATTTCAAGTGGAAGTTTCTTTTTGAAATCACTTTGGTGTCAATGGCCAAGACTAGACATTCGAGATAACTTAGTAGTTCGAAAATGGGATGTTCTAGGTACTGATATTGTTTATTGGCAAACAATAGTTCCACTTAAGTTAAGACAGAAGGTTTTAAAATATTCGCATGATATTAAAGCTTCTGGACATTTAGGAATTCGAAAAACTTTAAGCAAAATTAGGCAAAGATTTTATTGGCCAGGGCTTCAGAATGATGTAAGAGGTTATGTATCAAGCTGTGAAGCATGTCTAAAACGTAAAGGGCCAACACAAACAAAAAGGGCCCCAATGCAAATTGTGAGAAGCGGCTACCCATTTGAAAGACTTGCTATTGACATACTGGGAGAACTTCCTAAAACAGAGGCAGGAAACAAATATATTTTAGTGATTGCTGATTATTTCACTAAGTGGACAGAAAGTTTTCCCATGGCAAATATGGAGGCTCGTACAGTTGCTAAGATTTTAGTTGAAAATGTCATATCTAGGTTCGGTATTCCGAATAGTATTCATTCAGATCAAGGATCACAATTCGAAAGTAATCTTTTTGCTGAAATGTGTACCTTGTTACAAATAAAGAAAACTAGGACAACACCATACCATGCTCAATCTGATGGGATGGTTGAAAGATTTAATAAAACTTTAGCTACTATGTTGAGTATGTATGTCGAGGAAAATCATAGAAACTGGGATGACTTACTCCCTTATGTTATGATGGCCTATAGGTCAACTGAACATGAGACGACAGGCATGACACCAAACATGTTAATGTTAGGAAGGGAATTAAGTACTCCTTTAGACTTAGCTTTTGGAATGCCCCCTAGCATAAAGAAAATACCAACCTCACAATGGGTTTGGGAATTACAAGAAAACTTAGAATCGTCACACAATTTAGTTAGACAAACTACCGAAAAGTCAATGAAACGTCAAAAAGTTTTTCATGATTCCAAACTATCATTCGAACATTTTACTACAGGTGACAAGGTTTTTGTGTATTTTCCAGTAAAGAAAGTAGGCTGCTCTTCAAAATTTACCTCTTTTTGGAGAGGACCATACGAAGTTACAGAAGTAGTTTCAGATGTTTTGTACAAGGTAAATTGTGGTAGATCAAATTCTCTGCAGGTTATTCACGCAAACAGGATGCGAAAAGCGCCAAAGCAGATGAATTTTGACACTGGTCCAGTAATCTCAGATTCCTTTCAGGTGGATTCAGATGAAGAAAAAGAAATATCAGAAGCTGAAAATTTAGAAGAAATAATACCAAATAAAAGTAGATTTGGTAGAGAAAGAAAGAAACCTTCATAGATGAATGATTTTGTTTATTCTATTTTCAGATCAAAAATGCCAAATGTCAAGACAACTACAAGGAAAGAAAACAGTGACATAGAAACAGACACGAGAAAGCCATGTGAAGTGTGTGGCGTTACCTTTAAGAAGAATGCTTATTTGAGAATCCACATGAATAAGTATCACGCAAAGGTCAAGCAAGACGTTAAGAGAACTGACGAAAAGGAGAAAAGTAAAAGTTATGGTGAAGAGCTTCACGAAGAGAGTGACAGTAATAGTGACTGGGATGTGGATCCGGATATCACTTTTCAAGAAGAAAGTGTTGTGAACAGTGAGTCAAATGATGAGAATGCTGAGAAAAATGAGATGCCAGAAAAGGTACATAAAGAACAGGCAACTAAAAGTTGTGATGAACGAAGTGCTGATGAAAGTGTAGAGACTGATAAAGTCCAGGAGAGTCACTCAAAGGACAAGAGAAGTTTGACACAGTCAGACAAACCCATTGATTTGAACAAGGGACGTGTGATTCGAATTGAGACGAAACCTAAGATATTCGTTCCAAAGAGAAAAGCGTTTCCGATCATGGAGAAGACAAAGAATATGTATAAGAGACAAAAAATGGAAACCAAACCTAAATCTCCTAAGAAAGATTTGAAGGATCTCATACCTAAAGCTGGCAAGAGCATCGGTATTCAGTGTCAAATGAATGCAGATCAGGATGAAAGTACATCTCATGATCTATCTATTAGATACGGGGATAAGAAGGTATTCCAGAGTTTTGAAAACGTTTCAAATAGAAAACAAGAAAGGG
This sequence comes from Saxidomus purpurata, assembly GCA_022818135.1. Classification (NCBI taxonomy): domain Eukaryota; kingdom Metazoa; phylum Mollusca; class Bivalvia; order Venerida; family Veneridae; genus Saxidomus; species Saxidomus purpurata. The sequence goes on from JAFMSR010000005.1 coordinate 12,812,616, forward strand.
AACAAGTCGTAACATTGGGAGACTATGTGTCCGGAGACATCAGGATAAAACCTGAAGATATAAAGATTGTAAGGAAACTGTCTCTTGGAAAATGTGTACTGAAACTAGAATTCAGGTCATAAAAATAAAGAAAGTAGTGTAAACAGTGAGACAGTAGAGCATTGTCTTAAGTTGAAACATTTCATATATGCAAGTAGATATATCTAATGTTATTTTCAGTTTTCTTACATATAGAGATATGTGAACATAAATGTCTTAAAAATTGTAAGTTTTGTTGACTTTGTATCCCAGTAAATATATTTCTGTATCGACATTTTTTTGTCGAAAAATAGTTTTAACATCTGAACATGCGGGACGCATGAAAACGGAGGCGTGGGTAATGTGACGGATACTTACTCAGTTAAATGGTATATAGTCATGACATGATTATCTCCCTTTGAAGCTCCTCCGCCATTTGTACGGAAAAAGATCAACAAAACGATTGACATATTCTTTATGTCCTGGGTATCTTTATCTTGTAAGTATTTGGGAAATTTAGCAGTTATTTCAAAAGAACTGTTTTAGCTTGTATACTTTAGATATATTTGTGTAAGTTTTGTGATGTTTTAGGTGAATTTTGATCACAGGCAAAAGACGCTCATAAAATCATATAGGATCAAAAGGCGCTCTTTGAAAATGGTAGTAAAAGGTTTATTAGCCAATCAGAAGCAAGTGTAAGATTTGGTGCGGAGATTCTGCCTAGTATATAAACGGCTCGCCCAGTGTTATAGAGTCAGTCTTGTGGTTGTTCTTGCAAGTGTCGGATCGGAGTAGTGGTAATATTTACTAATGCGCAGAAATCTCAGATATCTGACATTAAAAATATATTGCTGCTTCAGTAAAACCTCTAGGACAACGTTTGGTATTTGAATTCAGAAGCATAGAGATATTTCGCAGTTGAAATATATAGCTATAAAGTTTTCTGAGATACGGTTGTTTTGAATGGTTATAAATGGGAAATAGTTGCTGAGAAAAGAGTTTGAGAGTCATTCTTGTGGTTGCCCTTGCAAGTGTCAGATAGAAGTAGTAGTACTATTTACTGATGTGCAGAAATCTCAGATATCTGTCATCAAAAATATACTGCTGCTTCAGTAAAACCTCTAGGGCAACGTTTGGTGTTTGAGTAGTTGAAATATAGATCTATAACGTTGATGTTTTATGAGATAGGGTTGTTTTACATGTTTGAATACGAGAAGTATTAAGGATAAGAATCCTAAGACTAATTGTTTTTCTTAAATGTATTAAATCTATAGGCGAAGTAGCCCGAGAAAAATTGCATTTTATCTTTGTATTTTCTGCATATGAGAAGTACTCGTTTTTATAGTGTTGCATAAGTTTTCTCCACGGTTACACGCTACAGCATCATGTATAACACAATATACAAATATTCATTGTATATAATGCTGTGACAGCATCTGTTATGATTGGTTATGTTTACCAGTAGAAAATTCGATTTTGAT
>JAFMSR010000005.1:12814614-12852970 GCA_022818135.1 Saxidomus purpurata
GCTTGTACTATTTTTTGAAAAGGTAGAATAACAATGACATTATGAACTGACATTTTATTTTTATTATTTCCGCTGTTCCGACTCCATATACTAGTTAATGAAGTGTCAGAACAGTAGGGATATATAATTGAAAGTAATTATTTTAAAGTGTTTATTTTGTTCGAAAATGACAATTATTGACAGGTGCAGTAGACTGATGTTAAATATGTGCTCTGCTTAATACAGTAGGAAAAGTCCTTCATACTCAATATTTAAGAAACTTCCCATAAACCAAGCAATATAAAAACTCTGGCCTAAAATTGGCACTTATATAAAGTTTTAAATAGCGATGATGCAATACATGTTCTTGACCCCTAGTTGAACTTCCATGTTAAAGATTTTGGTAGTAATTTTTACATTCACATCACAAGAAAGTTCATATATAAAATTAAATCAATATTTGCAAATAATGAATAGCTTACAGTGCAGATCATGATCAGACAACAAAATAATGAATTGCTTACAGTGCAGATCATGGTCAGACAGCAAATTAATGAATAGCTTACAATGCAGATCATGATCAGACAGCAAAATAATGAAAGTGCAGATCATGAGCAGACAGCTAAACAATGAAAGGGCAGATCATGACCAGACAGCTAAATAATGCTTAGCAAACAGTGCAGATCATGATCAGACAGCAAAAAATAAAAAGCTGACAGTGCAGATCATGACCACCCAACATACAATGAATAGCTTACAGTGCAGATCATGATCAGACAGCAAAAAAATGAATAGCCAACAGTGCAGATCATGATCAGACAGCAAAATAATGAGGCCTAGAGCTTAGATATTCAGCATGTGGCAATAATTGACTCTCTACCAAGATTGTTCAAATCATGACCTCAGGGTCAAAATTAACCCTGCCTGAGGGGGGGGGGTCTTTTGATTTTACATAGGCTTATTAAGAGGATATCATGAGCCAAAGGTAAAAATTGATCCTTTCTGCTATTAATAACCTTTTATTTTTGCCAATGGTAGACAGGTGAGCGATACAGGGCCATCATGGCCCTCTTGTTTGTATTTGCCATATTATTCTTAGCATTAGCATGAAATTTTATATATATCTGCTATGGTTCTATTTCTGATTATAAAACAGACTGTTTATATAAAATTCTAATTTGAGAACAACCGTTACACTGCTGAAATACAATCGTACAGAATTTAAGTAAAATGTGGAAACTTTCTCCTTCTATTTTTAAATCCTAGCTTGAACACTGCATGCATATGATAGAGAAGGGACAATCACATTGTTTGAAGTGTTATGAAGTCTTCAAAGAGTTATGCACTGTTTAAAGTGGAATAATGCACATTTTTTTCAAGTAAAAATCCAGCTGAAATAGGTCTGTGTACAGAGGGTAGAGGAAATAATAGCTTTTAACCCAATACAACAAACTCTTCCTGCTACCAGTACGAAATAAGAACTTTCCAAATATTACTTTTCCTATTTTGACTGGGAGAGTCAATTTAAGAAATAAACAACTGAATGCAGGAGTTGCTTCCCTTCCACTGCTGAAATCTATACCGACAACAACACTTATAACACAAGGGAGATCACTTTCAAGAAAGCACCAACTTCAAATACTAATGCGGCATTATCATTAGTTTAGCATATTTAAATGCACAGCAACCGAAAATTGCTTTTATAAAACTGTCGCCAAAATACACTATGTGCAGTAAGATGAGCATAATGTCACTTTAAGCAGTGTGGTTAAAGAAAGGACTTTACACAAGTTTTATCACACATAATAGATGTTGCCATCTCTAATGAAGGTTCTTGGTAGATCTTTTGATTCAAAAATGGATGATTTCTAAGTCCACGTCACACACACACTTCTTCAGCATTACAACATGCCAGTATTGAGACCATTGCATACGAGGCTTAAATCATTAAGTATATATAATTATAGTACTTTATTATAACATTCAAGTTTAATGAAAAGCTTGTATCGGAGTAAGTGCTGTTATAATTATGCAATATACATTTATATATTTATATTTATATACATTTGTGAAGCCACAATTTTAACAAATTCTGTCCATGTAAATGTTAAGTTAAATACAGGTTGTATCAGAAAAACAGCTGCTTGAATTGACTCTCCACAATTACAGAGTACAGTTAGTGGGTGACTTCAGACAAGTTTAATGGACCTCTTGCTTTTTTTCAGATAAGAAAGAATACTAGTAATAAAGATGGCTAGTCCAGTAGATCCAGAACATGTGACAGAACTGCTTAATGAAGAAACAGAAGAAGAAAAGCAATTCCAAGAACAGCAGACACGTCAACAGTCACTGAGTCTTTCTCCAGGTAGATACAGTTTTATAATACCATGTTTTGCTGTATAGGTTGATCCCTCTTATTTTTGGAGTCAAAGGTCAAGGTCACAGTGACCTGAACTTTGAAAATCATTTCTGCTCAATATTTTGAGATCTATATCAAGAACACTTCAAACTTCATAGGATGATTGGTCGTACTGAGTAAATAATCCTAATCGTTTTAGGAGACAGTAGGTCTAAGGTCAAGGTCACAATGACCTCCGTTAACTTTACCTTCATAACAATCCAAAAGATTTTCACAAAACTTACTAGAACAGTCCAGTCATTCCAGTAGAGCACTATTGGCCCTTATAAGCCACCTGATGTTGTTATAGAGAATGAAATATTAATCTTCTTTCAAATTTCAATGTTTACTCTTTAGAGTCCCATGATCAGTTTGAATTTGTTTGAATAGTGAATTTACATGTAAGATTTTGTTAAAACTGTAAAAGAATGTAGACATGTACCTCTCTATTGTATTAATGTTGTTCCTTCACAGAAAGTGTTGTCCTAAATACTCACTTAGTTACTCTGTGCAATATCATTAAAAAAAGACTGTGTAATATTTATAACATGACTGTATTTTAATATTTTGATGTGAAATACAATGTTAATATTTTTTTTTTTACAAATAACTGTCAGTTTCATGGTAATATAATTACTAAGAGGTTGTATCATACTGTTTTACTGTTCAAAGTCACTTTGACCTTGACCTTTGACCTCAAAATAATCATGGGTCATGTTCTGTTCATAATCAACCTCCCTACGAACTTTGAGGATCATAGACCCGAGCATTCTTATTTTAGATGAGTCATATGCTCATGGTGAGCTATTGTTACCACTATTGTCTGTCAACATTACCTTGCCAATATAATGAAGGTCACACTGTCTGTTTTATCCTTCTAAAACAAGGTCAGAATTTTTGTCTTCTGGATTGCGATGAATCCTCCAATCAATGAGTAAGTGAGGCTGTTGGTGAGTGCTGTGTTTGATGGTGTTTATGGATTATTTTATATGTTTTATCCGTTGAAGTTGTTTTGATGGTAAGGGCTTAAAAGGGAACTGGAGAGTCAAAAAGAAGAAAAACCTTATATTTTGTTGAGAGACCACATTTTTCACCTGATATTTTGATTGATGGCAGTAGGTCAGAAAAGTTTTCTGGTGAATTTTTGGTTCAGATTAAAAGTAGGGACACAAATATGGTCATAGTGTTAAAGAGGACAGTGTATGTGTATAGACAACATTCTGATTCAAATCATTGAACTGTGTCAGGATGTTAGTCTTCCAGGATTCTGGGTCTGCCATCTGGGTCAAAATGAGGCTATGCAGTTAAAAAAAAAGCTTTTTTTCATAATCTAGGGGTCACTTTATGTACCCGTTGGCCAGAATGAGCTGGATTAGATTGAAACTTGGTCATTTGAGGGGGACAGAAATAGGGTCATGTGATCAAAAGGCCTTATAACTCTTTATAGGCCACATTTTGTACCAAAGCATCATTGAACTTGGTCAGAATGTTAATTATTTTGCTTTGATGGTGTCTAGGTCAAGCTTAAAACTGAGTCAGATTGGTGTAAAACAGACTAAATCATCAAGTAAAGTCTTAAGTCATCAAGTAAAGTCAAAGCAAAATGTTTGAATATTTTAGAGGACACATTTTGATTTAGCGAATGTTTATGATTAAAGAGGTGCAATACTTTTTATCACATTCAAATCTATACATCAGCATGAATTGTGAAGGTCTGTCAGATCAAGTGTTATAGTCTCATGTTCCATTTTAACTCAGGTGAGCAGTCTTTGACCAAATCATTTCAAGATAAAAAAATATCAATTTTGTTTGCATGGCAAAATGTTGCATGTTTCATATATGCGACTAGAAAAAGCTCATTAAAACATGTAATAGATTACTGTGAAAGTGTGCAGTACCACTTATCAAGTTACTTATCGGCACAGTATCCTGAGCTATATGTTTTGCCATTAGTAAACATGAGCTTTTACCAGATAGATAATGTAGAAGTATAAAAGTATTTTGCAGTTGCAATTTAAAGATTGATTGATTGATTTTATTCAAGTAAAATACACATATATACAATTAGATATAATACTTAAATAGCGGCATTTTCAAACTGACAAATAACTTCATGTATCACAGTATGCTTAAATTATCGCATCAACTTGATATCACAGATTCAGCACAAATGATAATTACTATTTATGGTGACTTTTATATTCCAAACTAATATGGACATAATGAGATGTTTGTAATTGTTCATAAACTAAATAATAGAAACATTAGTAAACTAATATATGCAGAATTTTGAAAGAGCAATTAGCTAAAATTAAGTGTGTATTAAACCAAGGATGGCCCATTAAAACCCTGAAGCTTACTTCCAATAGAGTCCTGATAAATACCTTACAGCTAAAAAAAACCATAAAATAAAAAGCTAAATAAGACTTTGGTTTTTTCGAAGTTCAAAGATGATATCCCACAACCAACCAGGTCTCCAAACTCATACTTTTGTAACATCTTCAGTAAGCTGTTAGTGCTTGGCAGAAATTATAAAGATGACATATGTAAGGTTAAAATGTGAAAAGTTTAAAGCTGGTATTTCTGGCCATAATCAATAATATGTAATTAATAGTGTCTGTGGTTTACTTTTTGAAATTCTTATTTTCACCAGCTGGCTTGTATCTAATACAGGTTTATTAGATATTGCAACTGATAGCAATCAAGTGATAACAATTTATTGGAAGATGAGTTTTGCCTGAATGTATTCACTGTCAGTGAACTCAAAAATGTTAGTAAATACAGATATGGAGACAGTAAATATGAAGAAAGGACATAAGAAGCGAACTAAAGCTAGAGGTAATGAGATTTTTGTAGTCTTTTTTTCTTTACAGGTGTTGGTACAGGAATGCGTCATTCAGCCACAACAGACACTCTAGACTCTGTATACCTAGATCCACCTGCAACAGAGCAAGATTCGGATTCAGAACTGCCAAAAGATGACCATAATGTTGGGGAAGATCAAGTGACAACGGAGTCAGGTCTTGACTCCAGTACACTGATTACAAAAGAGGAAATCACTACTATAGATCAGAAGGTAGACTCACATGTTATTGAAGGAAATACTGCAGATAAAACTGATGACAAGACAAGTGCTGGTGATCTGAAGATGGCAGAATCTGTTCCAAGTGAAGGCAGAGAAGAGACAAACACATTACAAGATTCACCACTATCACTGAGTAAATATTTTGGTAAAGAAACCAGCCCTGATGATCCATTTGCAAGAGACATATTTGATACTATAGGTGGAGCAGAAACAGATAAAGAAATTTCAAGTGAATTTTTGCAAGTTCAAGATGGTAATGATGTACAGACTGGTGATGATGTAGACATAGAAAATGAAATGTCTAACTTAGCATTAGATGATTCAAAAGATGACTTGGATGAAAGTAATGAAGCACCACAGAAAGAGGAAAATACTAATAATAATCATAGAAGAAGTGAAGAGTTAAATGTAGATTTTGATTTAGCCTTAGATAACAATGAGCCAGTTGAAACACCAGTTGACATTGAGGAAAAGGATGATTTTGAGTCATTTACAGCTTATGCCGCAGATACAGAAGCTTTGGATGCTCTGGGAATGTCCCCAGCTGCCCCATCTTTTATGACAGAGAAGAATATATCTGAATACTTCAGGCAAACTAGCCAGACTGACAGTGTCCATTCACTAGGCATTGGTAGACAAATGTCAGTGTCAAGTGGTAGATCATCCAGTCTTGGCACTGGAACTGTTACAGAAACTTTAGAAGAAGGTTCAGATAATGGTGGTTTGCAGCCAGTTTCTATTCCTGCACATGTTGACCAATCAGAATCCTCACTTCCTGCTCCAGAGTTGTCACCAAGTGCAATGTCCAAAAAGGAAGTGGAGACAAAGGGTCCTGGTTATGTGGATAGCACACCGACCCATCAGCCTGTGTTTCCACCTTCAACAACACTGTCCCCAGTTGATAGCCCGGTACATCAGCCATCTTTCAACAGAACAGCAGGTAAAATAAAGGTTAAAGTCATATTTGTATGTCTCTATTAGTGAACTAATGGTTAAATCATATTCTAATGTCCCTTTTAGTGAAATAAAGGTTAAAATCATTAGATTGATACATCAGTATGATTTATCAGTGTTAACAGAAAACACTTCCTAATGTATTAATAAATTTGAAAAACATTATTCTTGTACAGAACACCAGTCTTTCATGGCAACTATACCAACCAGCCCAGAACATCATGTTACAGCATTCCAGAATGTTGCAGATACGGGCAATGATGCATTCTCTGTGAGTTTACAGATGAGTGACTCGGATAGGCAGCATGATGCATGGCTACCATCTGAAGCTACCAAGAATATTCTTATCGCCATGGCAACACACCCTCCTGGAACCTACTTCCCAGATAAGGAGTTACTCTGCCAACCTTCTCTTGTAATAACTGAGTCACAGGTAAACATATGCATAGATATACTGTAGTTGTGGTTATAGTTTGTTTACCTCTACCACTGGCAATTCTTGAGTTCATAATTAATTTTGCCTTGATCAGATGTTCAACTTTTCAGTTTCATTCCTCTGTAATTTTATTGAAAGCAATTAATGCAATGGCATTCTGACAGGCCGCCTCCTTGGTCCAGTCCGCCTTGGATATCTGAGTCTCGTGGTTAGAGTCGCTGACATAAAATCACTGTAACCTCTCATAGATTTAGGGTCATGGGTCCGAGCCCTCTTATGGACCATGACTCTTTATGTGAGAAAGTTGGCAGTTTCTTACAGAGGATAGGAGTCTTAGGTGCTGGTTCTTCCCAGGAACGATGGTTAGGTAAACTGCCCTCCTGTTAAAATGACCATCATATGATTTGAACGGGTGTTAAACTCCTACAACAGCAACAAATACATTCCGACAAGTTTGACAATGTGTATAAAAGGTCATCTTACAGGTTGGGTTACACTTGACTATTCTTGTTTTAATCAACTGTAGGGTGATCCAGTGAGAGATTTGGTATACAGATATATGGGAGAGCAAGAAGCATTGAAAAGGCAGATTCTGACGGCTAACAAGGTCACTCAAGATGCTGAAGGACTGAAGCAACTTATGGTCAGTTTTTACACTTAGTAAATCAAAGAAAAAAGAAAAAGTTAAGATAGGAATATTTTCTTTAAGGACATTCAAATTGTCACTGAAAACAGTGTCATTCTACAGTGCAACCTCTCACTATGGAATACCCTTGGGAACACAGAAATGTATTTGTTGTAGAGAGGTGTTGTTCTGCAGAGGTCGATTCCTTACATAATTGACGCAGCAAGAAAGAAAATGTGTGTCTTTTTAGATAGGGTGTTGCTCTAGGGAGGGTTGTTCAGAGAGATTGGACTGTAATTCATCCAAGACAGCTTGTTTGTTGCTTCACGTTTTCCAGACATGTATAGTTGATGCGTATGTGTATATACATGTACATAAACATAACACATTTGGCGAAAGCTTTCTACAGTTTCTGTTTCGGTTATTCTCAGCTATCTATTACACATTAGTGTGTTATGGTGGAAAAGGTATCAAGGTAAGGTTGATGAGCCCTCATTGTTGAGTGTGGTTTACAGTGATAGTTCTAGTTTATCACATGACTGACAGCAGCTTGACGAGATAACAGTTGTATGACTGGCAATATATATATATATATATATATATATATATAAAAAATGAAAAAATGACACTATATGAGTTTTCTTTTTGTATTTGCCAACCGGTTTCACTATATCATCAGGGCAAATATAGCATACAATATAAATTACTTAGCAACGCAACGCCAAAGTTGTGTACACATGTGTACACAACGTCAAAAATGATGACGTCATCAGTTATTGTTTAATTTAGGCTTAAAAATGTCCGCTGCTCCAATTGTGGTCTGCCTCTAAAGAAGAATCAAAATTTTCTGGAGCGGCCACATCTGTTATATCAGTTGTCTGAGAATTGTTAGACCTGTCCCTCCAAGGTCTTCTTTGTTGTTTTTGAGATTCCCTTCTATTTTGTTGTTGACGATTATTAGCATTGAAATTTGAATAAAATTAACAACAAAATAGAAGGGAATCTCAAAAACAACAAAGAAGACCTTGGAGGGACAGGTCTAACAATTCTCAGACAACTGATATAACAGATGTGGCCGCTCCAGAAAATTTTGATTCTTCTTTAGAGGCGGACCACAATTGGAGCAGCGGACATTTTTAAGCCTAAATTAAACAATAACTGATGACGTCATCATTTTTGACGTTGTGTACACATGTGTACACAACTTTGGCGTTATGCTGCTAAGTAATTTATATTGTATGCTATATTTGCCCTGATGATATAGTGAAACCGGTTGGCAAATACAAAAAGAAAACTCATATAGTGTCATTTTTTCATTTTTTATAATTTACTTATTCCGGCACATCTTTTTACATTTTTCATATATATATATATATATATATATATATATATATAAGCAATTACACATATTTTGACGCCATATTTGCCCTGATGAGCAGGAAAGCGAAACCAGTTGGCAAATAATAATTTAATTATCTCGTGGACTGTGTTTTTATCTTTTAATATATATATATTATATACCGTAATAATATAATATGAGTTCAAGGAGTTTAATAAGCTTGCTTGACCAATGAGAAGGCGTTCCTGTCAATTATTTGAATGTTTTGTGTTTAACCTACTTGCAGTCAAGTGGTTGTTATCGGTCAGCAATTGACTTGAGTGGGAAGTTACTGGCAGACATTGGGCAGGGCGAACCAGGAGAAAACCCTACATTTCATACACCAGAAACATTACAGGTATATATTACATGATATTGTATACCCATCATAAATACTTAATCCTGATTGGCTGATAGCGATCAAGTGCTAGGTCTGTAAAAGTGTGCGTAGACCTGGATTATAAAGTCTACATGTATACAGATTTCAAGACGTTATTTCAGTTATATTTGGCATATTTTCACTACTTCAAATTTCCGTCAATATTACTTTTTACCAGGTCCACAAATTTAAACAATATATTGACCTCTACATTAGTCTATAATTGATATACTGCTTGGTGTCACTTTACAATGGAACAGGGAGACATTTGATAATAACAAACATGCTATGTTGAATGAAGAATTGCAACTGTAAAAATGATGATTATTTAACTGGACTAGGAAGTGATAATTTTTTTCTGTAAACTTTGTAAAGTCAAACAATTTTGCCACAGATGTCCATAAAAACAATACATCAGAATTTACATGTAATCAGCATTCAGGCTTTCAAAAAGTATAACTAAAGGATGTTCTTGCAAAAGATTTCTTATATTTAGCATTTAATATCCAACTATGGAAGGATGTATGTGAGTAGGTTGTAGGTCTATATTACTGGAATAAACAAAGTTATTGCGAGGGGGCATCAGCGAACTGAAGAATAAGTTAGTTTATTCCTGTAATATGGACCTATAACTTGATCACATTTGTCCCATCTACAGACAATATTTATATTGAAATATATAGAGATTTAGGGCAAGCTTAGCTCTGTGATGTCACAGTCCTACTAATTTGAAAAATCAGTGAAATAATTATTTTCATATACTGAAACTACAACTTGCTTTTTTTGAATGAAATTGGAGCATTTGATTGGATCAGAAGGTAGGGAAAAGTGTTTGTTTTCTGTTTTCAGCTGTGGCATTGCAGGTTTAGTTTGATGATGAAGTTACGCATGTACAGCGTCTTGGAGTCCGAGTTTGTGGCGTTTAGGAACTTGGATACACCCGATATTTACTACGAGTTTTATCCTCAGCAGTTTCCAGGAAAGAGGGGTATTTTGTTACATATATGACTTGAGGCTCCAAACAGTATTTTCTATTTTAATGTGTAAACTTTACAAGATTTTTGGATGTTTATACAGTGGAATCTGTTAAAATGGCATAACCAGTCAGGAACATCATTACATTGGTAGTGCATTAGAAAGTAGAATCTGTGAAAAGCAGTCAGCATTTGAACTATATCAGCAAGTGGCTGCTTCATACAGATGTGTAGTTGAACCTGTGTTAATGGTCACCTCAGACAAGCAGACACCTACATTCAACAGCCATTACTAGTTCAGCAGACACCTACATTTAGTAGCTATTACTAGTTCAGCAGACACCTACATTTAGCAGCCATTACTAGTTCAGCAGACACCTACATTTAGCAGCCATTACTAGTTCAGCAGACACCTACATTTAGCAGCCATTACTAGTTCAGCAGACACCTACATTTAGTAGCCATTACTAGTTCAGCAGACACCTACATTTAGCAGCCATTATTAGTTCAGCAGACACCTACATTTAGCAGCCATTACTAGTTCAGCAGACACCTACATTTAGTAGCTATTACTAGTTCAGCAGACACCTACATTTAGCAGCCATTACTAGTTTAGCAGACACCTACATTTAGCAGCCATTATTAGTTCAGCAGACCCCTACATTTAGCAGCCATTACTAGTTCAGCAGACACCTACATTTAGCAGCCATTATTAGTTCAGCAGACACCTACATTTAGCAGCCATTACTAGTTTAGCAGACACCTACATTTAGCAGCCATTACTAGTTCAGCAGACACCTACATTTAGCAGCCATTATTAGTTCAGCAGACACCTACATTTAGCAGCCATTATTAGTTTAGCAGACACCTACATTTAGCAGCCATTATTAGTTTAGCAGACACCTACATTTAGCAGCCGTTACTAGTTCAGCAGACACCTACATTTAGTAGCTATTACAAGTTTAGCAGACACCTACATTTAGCAGCCATTATTAGTTTAGCAGACACCTACATTTAGCAGCCATTACTAGTTTAGCAGACACCTACATTTAGCAGCCATTATTAGTTCAGCAGACACCTACATTTAGCAGCCATGATGTATCCCAATTAGGCAAAAAATTGACTATTTCTGGTCTCCCAACAGACCTTAACTTTTTACTGCCAACCTCTACTTTTTACATCATCAAAAAGAACAATATTCTAGTGTTTCATAACAAAAAAGTCAAATAAATTTAGAAACACTACAACCTGCAACCGTCCTTTATTGTTTTGGCAAAGGGCCTGGAAACACACATACATGTGTTTTGTTTGTTTGTTTGTAGCTGTTTTCTGTGTTTAATATGCCATTATTAAGCAGTTACCTATTTTAAGTGACCATTTTTGATATTTTTAAGACAAGTTTTGACTATCTAACCATGACTGTTTGAGGTAGACCTGCTGTGGTGAAGAACATTTTTCATTATTTTGTAATAAGGCGACTGCTTACACTGGTTCATCTGTACTTTTCTACAAAATACCCAATAAATAGTTTAAACATAATGGGCTGGTAAGTGGTAATCTGAATGTAAGCATGTTTGTAAATTTTAGCCTGAGTCATAATATGCATTGATACATAATTTGTTGAGGAACCTCAATGATTCACGTTCTAAGTTCTTTGGCTGTACTTACCTCAAATGTTTAAATGTCAGTTTACTGTCATATAACCAACAGGGTATTGGTCTACTTGGGTCCGAGAGGTACAGTATTATTTCTGATATTGTAGGGTCAATGGTATCATTTGGGATGAGACTTCTACAAGCAGAGGTACCCCACCACCTTGGTCGATCACAGGAAACTCTCGACAGGTTCTACTATATCATGGCAATAACAAAAAAGGTACATCTGTCTTCATCCAGGAGATAATATGATAATGATACAAACCTGTATATAATGATTGCATAAGTTAGATTGTTTACAAAAAAATGTTGTATTGGGTGAATCATGCTGCCAACATAAACAAGTAAAACATTTTTGAAACGACTCTGAATACTTAATTTGACATGTCACTGTGGTGTAACAGCAATACAGTCAACATTCTTACATTATTCTCAGCTTTTATGTCCCAATATTTCAATGTGGGGCATGTACGGGTAGCTTTACTTTTGTCTGTCAATGTGTGTCCTGAATTTCAAGTTGCCTGTACTTGCAAGTTGACTCGAAAAGTATTATAGATCAAATGATAAAACTTTACAGAAATGATTATCAGCTTATGAAGTTATACTCCTGTGTTTTACTTGTGATAATACACAATGACCCTATTGTCCAAGTAGGAGTTATGGCCCTTGCTAAAGTTCAGCATTTACATACCATTGTATTTTAAGTATAGTTTGGACAGAATTAAACATTGTGTCAGAATGGATGAACAGAGAATGACATTACGTGGACATCGGTCTTCCATTTTTTGTAAAGTAGAAAACCCTCATTGATAATGTAAGTTGGTTCAGAAACAGCACAAGTTGCTTTCTGACAGAAAAGACGGCATAGCCAGTAAGTAAAACATCCTGTTTACTGTTTCATAGTGATGATATGTTAAATCTGTTTGTTTTACAGATATTGAAGAACCTAGAGGAAGGTCTGGCAGAAGATGGAAGTGCAGTGACTATCAGTGCTGAAAGTAGAAAAGGTAAACACGTTTCAATGTTTCAGTAGAGGAAGTAGAGACTTGGTTTAGTTAATACTAATTTATTTTAGGAGGCAGACTACAGTTTTCTTGGCTTTTCACACAACACTCGACTCCGCAACTTTCAAAACCACAACCCAAACACTGTAATCACATACCTGAAACAAATGTAGTACATTTTTAGCATGATCATGTGTGACTCAATAAAAAATGCCAGTAATTTCAGTCGCGAAATCTGACGACAAAATAATACATTTTGCTAATGTTTACACTACCACTGAAAATTCTTCTACACTGATGGAACCAACTGCTACACTGTTTCCGACTCTTGAAACACTGTAAATCAAGAAAACAAGCTCCATGCTACAAGGTTTCCATACCGTTTTTTCAAAATTTCAAATCTCCAAGGGTCCCTGTCAAAATGAAACTTGCATTCCCGGCTAATTCTAGACAGACATGCTTTCGTACTTGGCAGCCATTACGTCACTACTGCAAGGTCAATGTCACTGGTTTCACTTTCATCAAATCACTAAATCTCAATACTTGACAATGAAAATGCATATATAGCATGTATTAATATTATCAACCAAGACCATGCACTTGGATCTGCATTTTACCTCTAATTTGTAAATTTAACCCTGGCCAATTCGTCACTAACAGCCTGAAACCGTATACTGCCTCCTTAGCTTGAATGTGAAGAAAGCTTTGAGCTTATCGAGTCACTCTTGAGTCCGCTCCCTGGAAAAACCAGTACTGGTGTCATATGAGGAGGTACGGTCGTGACCTTGGTGGGGCTCGAACCCGCAACCTCCACGATGAGCAGCAGACACCTAACCTCTACATCACCGCTCAGACTTGGTTTTTATACGCCCGAAGGGGACGTATTATGTTATCGCCTCGGTGTCCGTCTGTCCATCCGTCCGTCTGTCCGTTAGCAATTTCCCTTCGCTCTGTAACTCTTGAACCCCTTGAAGGATTTCGAAGAAACCTGACACAAATGTTAACCAGACTGAGACGACGTGCAGAAGCAATGTTCCGGATGGCTGGATTCAAGGTCAAGGTCATACTTAGGGGTCAAAGGTCATATGATTTTGTTTCCCTTCCGCTCTGTAACTCTTGAACCCCGTGAAGGATTTCAAAGAAACCTGACACAAATGTTAACCAGACTGAGATGACGTGCAGAAGCAATGTTCCGGATGGCTGGATTCAAGGTCAAGGTCATACTCAGGGGTCAAAGGTCATATGACTTTTTTTCCCTTCTGCTCTGTAACTCTTGAACCCCGTGAATGATTTTGAAGAAACCTGACAGAAATGTTTACCACATTGAGACGATGTGCAGAAGCCATGTTCCGGATGGCTCGCTTCAAGGTCAAGGTCAAACTTAGGGGTTCAAAGGTCATATGACTTTTTTTCCCTTCCTCTCTGTAACTCTTGAACCCCGTGAAGGATTTCGGACTTTTTTTTCCCTTCCGCTCTGTAACTCTTGAACCCCGTGAAGGATTTCGAAGAAACCTGACACAATTGTTTACCACATTGAGACGATGTGCAGAAGCCATGTTCCGGATGGCTCACTTCAAGGTCAAGGTCACACTTAGGGTTCAAGCGTCATATAACTGTGTGGATATTGCTCTGCATTTGCTCTTGATTACAGTGCTCTTGTTGCCCTTGAATTATCGAAAATTATGAAATTAGCCTTCTCAGCTCATAGTTCTAGCAGGTTTTACAAAACAAATGAACTGCCAGATACTGAGTTATGCCTCCTTGACGGCGTATTTTGTGACAGTTTGGCACTCTTGTTTAATCTTTCCATTGATGATCTTGAATTGGATTAAAAGAAAACACATAGACTTTAAAACTTAACTATCCCTGTACTTATATTTTTTCTGTGACCCTGTTGTTGAACTTGTATGATAGTCAATGGTACTTTGGTGAGCAATATAGAGTCATCATGGCCGTCTTGTTTTACCTAAGTTAGTACCATGAACTCAAAAATAGTACAGTTAACTCTGTATATAACGAAGTCCTTTGGACCACTTAAATTTGTTCTTTATATCTGAAGTATGTTTTATCCACTAAGCATTATCATATTGATTAAAGAAGCAAATAAATCGGGCCCAGAAAATTTGTGTTATAAATCAGGAATTTCACTGTATCTGGAGTCCTTATATACAGAGTTTACTGTACATGCAGTCAGTGACTGGCAGTTTGAGGTCTTTGAATGCTTTCACGGTAGAGAAATAGAGACTTTGGTTTCATTACCACATCATCAACCCACTGTATAATACAGCTGCGCCAAAATATTTCTTACGATCATTTTACACATCGGTCTTAGATTTTAATGGAAATACACAGTCACTGTGTCGAACATTGTAATTGCAAAAATCTAGTTTGTCAATCTTTCAGATGTATTTGAGAGTATTTTTTTGTAGGGATAAGTTTTACTATTCACTTACTGGAGCGAAAAAAAAAATACAGTCTAGGAAAATATGTAGCTGTCCGTGATAGGTTTATAGAGGAAAGTGTCAATGAAAAAACCTTGAACTCTCACTGTTCAATTACTGTCGAGCTTCCAATGATCAGTAAAGTTGTCAGAGGACTGGTAACTGTCTCTATGTACAGGTTTCCTTTAACCATTGTCAACTTTGTTCTTTACAGTATCACAAGAATTATGGGAAGAGAGGGAAAGAAGAGTTCTTTATTTGATAGGAAATGTTCTAGTTTCTTTAAGGGTAAGTTATTTTATCAATTAAAATCTTTTTTTTTTAAAAACGAAGCAGATTTTCTAATTGACAAGTCTCATTTTTTGTTTAGTGAATTTTTGGGCTGACTTAATTTCCATTTCTGTTTGTGTTTAGCTAGCAGAGAAATATTTTCATCAAACTTGGTCAGTAGGTACATATGAAGAGGAAGATAGGAATATATTTGAGAATCTTCAGGCCAGCGTCACAATAGAGCTAATTTATCTTTCTTGTTATCTGGGTTGTATCAGATCACTTACGCCTTCACCCGGCTTGTATGATCCAGCACAGCACAACCAGTTCTAAAGATACAGCCTGCAAGTCAACAGACTATTATAATATTCCATTGTATGTTTGTATATCATATCACAACTAAAGTCTGAATCCATACATAGTTTATTTTTTTCCTTTAAAGAGTTAGAATTATACTTGTTTGTACTGGTTACAGGATTATGATGCTGCATTAAGTGTGTACGAGACATTGATGGTGAAGGACGAGCCTCATAAGACAGCGTTACTCAGTGGACTCGGTAGAATACATCTACAGGTGATTACACTTTATATGTAGATAGCACTGGGATAAAGTCTGTATGATGATGTTAACTTAGATTGTCAAATACAGGGAGTTAGCAGGTCATAAGCAATGAGTTACTGTATCATGCACCACACTCCAAAATTGGGGATCTGTAAGCATCAGGCATTCATTCTGTTATGTGTTTAACCAACATTGCTGACTTGTTTATTTCTTACCTATCTTTAAGTCCTTGAAAAGTTTTTAGTACAGTTCTTCTCTTAACAAATTTCTAGGTTAGGTGATTCAATTTTAAGATCAGCAAGTGAAAGGTCTTGGTGGTAGTGACTTGCACATTATCATCTGTCAGTCATTTTTCAAACCAATTTCTCCAACCTTGAAGTTTTTGTCCAGAAGACATACATCATGTTATGTAGAAGTATTTATGAAGGTAACGAGGGGAGATGTGGCATGCCGCAACTATTTGAAATGGCCAAAATACGATTTAAACTGGTGTTAAACTCGTACAATAACAACATATTGACAAAGGATCGTAGATATACTGGATGGAAAAATGGAGTCAGTTAAAATGTACCATTCCATGTTTAATTGATTGAGATTGATTTAAAACATCAGACATGTTCTTTTCAGATTGGTAATATGAATAAGGCAGCAGAATATTTCAAACAAGTTCAGTCGGCCAGTGATACAAACAACAGTAGTACAAGTACCACTTTTTGTATGAACAAGTAAGTCCAGATGATAATGTTGGTGTAGCCTCATTCGGCTAAACCCAACATCATAAGCATTGCTGATTTTACAATAAATATCAGCCATTTAAATCACTACAGAAGAAAGCATTTACATGCAGCTGCTATGTCAGTCAAGGTCCTTATCATAGATTGTCAGGTATAACAAATATTTGATTGTGCAGTTGTGGAAACATGGCAGTACTGGGTCCAAAACCTACTTTAAATTTCCCATCACCATTCAACCAGGCCCTGTGTTTGTAAAACTTTTTTCATGCTCAACTAAGTTTGAGCAAAAAAAGATTTTAAGTTCCAGCTCTGTACATTGTGAGAAAACAAAGAGCTATAGTTTTAAAATCATATTTACAGAAAAACTTATTTGACACAAATTTATGAAGAAATTATAAAATGTTACAATATTCTACTGATCCAAAGTCTGAGCAAGAGTTTTATAAGCACATCGGTCAGGTGTTAATTGTTGATTGCAAAAGATTTTTTGGCTGTCTTATCATGGTCACCTTGTGCCAATGGAATTTAACTTAAATTCTATATTAGAGAAGAGTTAAACTGAGCAATGTTTGTGTCTTTAACTTGCATACCTGTATGCCAATAGCAGACGTATTAAGTAAAAGAAGGAATTTACTATTATGACATGTACATGTATATTTCAGAGGTTTTGAAGCAATGTGCCAGAACAATTTTAATGAAGCTTATCAGAATTTTAGAAGAGCTGTTGAAGCTGACCCATCTAATACATCTGTAAGTTGGTTATTTTTCTCCTCTTTCAAGGTCTATGGGTAAAGTGTCTTGCAAATAGTTACCTGTCAATCTGTCAGTCACATGTTTTGTTTCTGCTCTCACCAGGGTAGTTCATGTTTTTATGTAGTTTTCATGAACTTTCTAGCAATGCTAATGGCCAAAATGGCTGGGCCAAGTTTTGATACCTGGCCATATGAGACAACCTTAGGCAGAGTCATTCCCTTTAAATGTTAAAAGTTACTGAAGTGTGATATGTCAACAATGTAACCCAAGCAGTTGTTACTTAGTTTTCAAAAAAACTTGAGGAAAAATGTTTAAAGACAGACTATCTAGGTTAAGCTTTTCAACTGCAAAATTGGGCAACTACTGGCAGTGTCATTTCCCTTTATATCTTAAAACTTTTAAATACATTGCTGCTATCTATGAGGTAAGGCCTTCTTGAAATTTTAAAACAATGTCTGTGGACAAATTCAGTAGACTAAGTTTGGTATCTCGCCATATTGCTGTCCAACTATTGTAAAGAAAAGAAACCTGCTATTCAAATTCTGAAGCCAATTTTGAACTTCAGCTTTGAACTTTGTAGGGCTATTAATTCATAGTAGATGACGGCAATGGATTCGAGGCCACAAAGTCGAAGTCAGTGTCACCTTGAGCTCATCAAGTTTTACAGATTACATTTATAATTGATTTGATGACAAGAGTAAATTTCATCTTAATCCAGAGATGAGTTTGGTTTACTGTAGGAAAACTTTCTTTTTTGTAATTTGTCAATGGAGCAATAATAATGTAATCACTTTCTTTTCTTTTTCCCTAGGCTGTGAACAACATGGCCGTTTGTTGTCTGTACCTTGGTCGACTCAGTGATGCCCTCAAGTCTCTAGAGGCATTAGTGCACAGTAATCCAGATAAAAACCTACATGAGGGAATACTGTTTAATCTGTGTACCTTGTATGAACTTGAATCTTCCAGAGCTTTGCATAAGAAACAGGCTTTATTAGACTTAGTCAGTAAACACAAAGGAGATGGATTTCCCGTCGTTTGCCTGAAAATGGCGTGATGTAGACCACTGATTGAAAGTCTTGGGACCAATATAGCAAAATAGAGATTTTCAAATATGAGCTTTATTCTATCGTCTTTCTCATATCAAGTTTGGAATACACAAAAACATTGCTAAAGATCAGGTTTTTGCAGAGTGGTCTAAAACTTTTGCTATGTAATACTTCAATCATCAAAAGGATGAACTAAATAATTCATTTTACTTTATAAGTGATGTAAGACACGTCAAAATTGGATTACCCCGTACATTTTAGGAGTCCAAAATAATTCAATAAATGAACAATTCAGTATACAAGTCTACATATTTTATCTAGGAAATCTCTTTTATCCATGATAACCATCTGTTGTTAAAATCTTCAGCAGTAATCTTGTTTTCCATTAGCACCTGAAATATTGAATAAAGTCTTTTCTTCAAAATGTATTACTAGTATACAATATCATGTGATACAAGCGATGGACAGCTGTTTAGATCAGTAATATAACTGAAATATAACAGAAATGGACTGATGTCTTGTATTTCATGTTTAAAAATGTGCAATACGTTGTATTTTATTGTTTGTTGTGATGCTATCAAATTCTTTATTATGTATTCAGTTATAAACTGTTTTTGTACACATGTATGTTAATATGTCTCCTGTAAAGTTTACATAAATGTGCAGAAATAAATGCTAAAAAATGAAGGTAACTGTTGTGTATTTTTAATCTGTTTTCCATATTTTAAACTTAAATCACTACATTACATCAAATTTCCACATATTTCTAACACTGACACATGATTTATCAGAATACGTCAGAAAGAGAGTATTTTGGCCTATTAATTAACAAAGACCTAAAATACCACAGTCTATGATATATACAAAAATAAGATTGCATTACCAATGTACATGTAAACGTGTGCACACTTGTAACTACAATGATGAAAAGATATTTCTGAACAAAGCATCAGCAATTTCAGTATCTTAACCTTTAAATCAGGAAATTTGACCAGTTTAGAAAAGATCAGTAAAGCATGTATTCTTGTCTACTAAACTACAAAGAATGTTACACAATTACAAATATTCCCTACTGTAGTGCTATCTGATGGGGCAATAATTCTCCAAGGTAATCAAGCAGGCTTCTGAAGAATTTGTTCTCCACATGAACTCTACAAGGTCTAGACCAAACCTCAAGCGAAGGATGTCATGAATGACCATGATGACCAATCCATGTACACGTTTCATGGCAATGCTTTAATCTATTAAAATATTTTTGCCAATTTCACAATTTTCAGAGTGAGTATAATCACAATTTTCAGAGTAAGTATAATCACAATTTTCAGAGTAAGTATAGTAACTTGGCACATAATTCATATAGTTTATAGTAATTGACAGTAATGTGTCAACACATGTTCTAGCCTAGTTTGTGGAAGTCGAGTTGGTGTACATCACAGACGAATTTAACAATTTCAGGGTCTTACAATTGTGATAGGGCTGGTTCCACACAGCTTGTCAAACATTCTAACTAGTAGAAGTTATTCAAATTAAACGTCAGACATGAATTCTAGCAGACAAACACCATGCACCAACTATCTGCACATGACACTAGAAGTGTTTTTTCTTCTTCTAAAAGACAGGAAGTTATTGATGCAATGAAGTCCCAGTCCAAATATGTAGATAATCCATTGCATTTCAACATGTAGCTTACCTTTACATCTTGAGTCTGATCTGGTTTACTGTCTTCATCACCAGCATCATCGTCAGTTATGTCGCGTTTAATAAACTGAAAGATCAATCATACCTTCCTTTTTATTGTTCTTTTAGGTTTTGCTATTCAAAGCACTACACATAAGTATCATGTTGTAAGCGAAATCAATTTTTGCAAGATAACGGTGACAAATTGTTTGCCAGTTAAGGTCCTTTTATAAAGTTACCATGTAAATTCATTTTTCGGAATATTTATGCCTGGTACGTGTTTACACACTTCAGGTATCTGTCTCTGTAATTCTTGTACATTGTACAAAACATACTTATATCTGCAGCATTTAAATCTTGTTAAATTCTTTGCTGTTTGGTCTTGTCACACAATATTAGGC
This sequence comes from Saxidomus purpurata, assembly GCA_022818135.1. Lineage (NCBI taxonomy): Eukaryota > Metazoa > Mollusca > Bivalvia > Venerida > Veneridae > Saxidomus > Saxidomus purpurata. The sequence goes on from JAFMSR010000005.1 coordinate 12,835,366, forward strand.
TGTCTGGTATGTATGGTGTAATAGGAGCAAATGTTCTATATTGTAAATAATAGTGATGTTCCGATTGTCGCTAGTCGCCGACGATCGGTTAGTAAAATGAAGGGCGATAATAATCGATTACACATATCCGGTCGGCGATGTCGCGGTAAAAGTTTTATACCATACCCAAGGGAGATAATTAGACTCACGTTATGGAAGAAACAAGTTCAACAACAACTGAGTCTGAAGAAAGCTTGCGGCTTTTCTCCCATCTGGGGAGAAAAACAAAGTCAATAGCTTGGAATTATTGTCATTGACATTGACACTCTCTGATTTCTTTCTGTTCATATTCGTGTTGTCTGTCTAGCACAAAAGCATACTCGGCCATCAGTTCTGTGTTAACAATTTATTTCAAAAACATCTTCTAGTCTTCTACCAGTTTCTGGCCCTTACCAGAAGGCCAACATTGTTGAAAACATGACCTCAGGCCTTGGGGTCTCTTGATTTTACACAGGTTTCTATAAGAAAACCTTTGAATATTCCCTTTAAAAATCTCTTATTAGGCCCAATGCTTCGATTGGTGACATGTAGCATTACCTATTTACTGTTCAAGCATTATAAAGGGTTAACCTGCAATAACTGTGGCAGAAATTACTTCATGTCACGGTGTAGATTGTAGCGCCTTGCTTGAATGTTACTTTTGGTTCAACCGATTATTAATCGGAAGGTTATCGATTATACCCCATCCGATTGAACCGATAATCGATTGTGAAAAATTCAACCGATTTCTATCACTAGTAAATAAGCATGTCTCTTCAAACTGGCCTGTTGCATAGCAACAATACACTACCTGAGTGACTTGATCTACTGTACTGTCCTTCACCGACAGGTCCCTTATTTTACTATCAATCTGAAAGGATTACAAGAGGAATTGTACAATTTTATGACCTATTGTGACATACCGTATGGATGTCATTAACTACTGTAAGCACACTGACAGGTTAACAAGTGTTGCATGAGGACCACAAGACGCGTGTGTGCAAATGTCCTTAGTAAGAAGTTGCCCATACACGGTGTGGAGCCTTTTTCAAAAACTTCTGATAGGTAAGACATTTTAAATTTTTTCATCTGGTAACTATGTTTGTTGTACAGTATTAGTATCTATTTTCTGCTTTCACTCAAACTAGCATGTTTACAGACGCTCAAGAATAAGAGTAATGATACGCCTGTTGTAGGAGTTTAACAATCTCTCCTGGAACCAGTACTAGACTCCTATCCTCCATCAGAAACTGCCAACTTTCTCACATAAAGAGACATGGTCGGTAACAGGGTTCAAACCAATGACCATCAAGTAACGAGAGGTTACAGTGATTTCTAGTCGGGGACTCTAACCACTCGACCATGGATGCGGACTACATTAAACTTTCCGAGTTGAAACAATACCAGTCGAGAAACAACCTACCATTTCCATAAGTTGTGTATTCTTATCTTTGATAAACGAACCTACAGTGCCTTGTATAGACAACAACTTCCACCTGAAAAACAAAGGAATAGAAAAATACCAACAGATAACTATCCTAGGCTAAGTCCATAGACATGAATATTCTCTGACATCGTTGTGCAGTAAGAACAAAATAAATGCATTTTATCACCAGACTGACAAAAAAATCATTTGAAAAGTGTACTTGGAGTTATAAAGGTTGTCACAATACCAGTTAGCTGTCACACTTACATTTAGCATGAAGTACCTAGACACCATCTGTTAAAGACAAACTTTGGTTACACACTGTAAATAATGCACTATAAAACATGTAAGCAAGTTTCATAACACGTAGTGAAAAGATACTGTTAACTAACAAACACTCACTATGTGAGTGGTACTGACACGTATACTGATTTTTTGTTTCAAAGGATAAATATTAGCTCAGGCTTGTTCACAAACATACAAATATATCTTTCATATATCCAGTCAATACTTTTTTTCCAATGATTTGGCAAATAGTGACAAATGGACTATTCTGAATGAAGCATACAAGTTTTGCAATAAAGAAACAATGTACCTGGTTCTTATATAGCAAGTCAGAAGGATCAAATCAATTGGATAAGCTGACAATATTTCATTAAACCTTCCTATACATCTACTTGTTTGTTCCTCTCTCACTTCATTTGAATCTCCACTTTGTTGTTTGTCCACAGTACATTTGTTTACATCAGGATCCTTGCAACCAACAGGACTCGAGCAATCTTTACTTGGCTCATAGATTCCTGTATTTTTTGTACACAAACAATTCTTTACTCCTTCAACTGTAACAATGTCAGTGTTTTCTCTAGATGTATCATCTTCAGATGTAGCGTTACCTCCTTTAGTACGAAACTTCACTATATTTCGGTCCTGATACGTGCCTCTAGTGCTATCTGATTTGGTACATGTGGAGGCAGATTGTAAATGAGCTCGGATTTTCTCATAGACGTCAGCCAGTTTTAACCAGAAGTGTGGGTTGTCAGGATGGACATTAACTAACTGATGTAACACATTTACTTCTCCTGAAAAAAATATGCTTCCATGTATTTGCAATTATCAAGTAAAAATTATCGAGGGAAACAAAACTTTAAAAATAAACTACCGCTACAATAATTACTACTTACAATTCATTTTTGAACAAACTGAGACAAAGGCCCTAACAATAAACTTTACATGAAACTCCGTTCACCACAGCCATGTATGATAAAAGCCTCATCTTGTATTTCAAAACTACAACATAGTTAGTTAGTGAGCAATAATAATGCCTGTATAAAAATCATTTTAACATTATCAAACTTGGCCAAGACATTATGTCTACAAATATTTTCACCAAGTTTGGTGAAGATCAGATGAAAACTGTTCAACTTAGAGAGCGGACAAGGCTAATTTGGCAAATTTTGGATAATTCAAGGGCCATTATCCAAAAGTGCCTTGGGAAATTTGGCTTGTTATAGAAAACCCAGACATTATGCACACAAATATTTTTAGCAAGTTTGGTGAAAATCAGATGAAAACAATTTGACTAAGAGAGTGGACAAGGCTAATTTGGCCAATTTTAGAAAACTCAAGGGCCATAATCCAAAAGTGCCTATGACGATTTGGCTAGTTATCATACTTGGCCAAGACATTATGCCCACAAACATGTTCAGCAAGTTTGGTGAAGATAAGATGAAAACTGTTAGACTTAGACAGCGGACAATGTGTGGATACCTCGCGTCTGCCACAGGTGTTCCCATAATACATCCCTTCGGGCGTATAAAAAAACTGTCTTACTTACTTAAAAAAGCACCAGAGCATCTGTACAACTGTTGCTGTAGCAACAAAACTTGACAATAGTGTTCTAACGTTAAACAATCAGCCATCTGAAATGTATGAAATTAACTCTGAAATTTCAATTATTTCAATATAGCTTTTCAAATGCTGTAGTTTTTAAAAGTACTGTGATTCAGAACAGTATGTAAATGTGGAAAACCATTGAACATTGAATGTTTTTGATGACTTCTGATGGACTTGTTGACAGCTAACGGAACACATATTCTGTTCCAAAATTTTGACAAATAATTTGCGGCAAACTCTTTCAACACTTGCCATGGCCAAAATAATACTGATTGCACAGACTACAAAGACACAGAGTGTACAGTGATCACTGTGGTGGAATGGTTATGATCTACTTCCAAAAATCAAATGTTTGAATCGCTCAGCTGTTACTGTCGAGTTTGCTAGGCAAAGTAACTATATCACCTTTGCCTCAGTCTACCTTGCTGTAAATTGGTTACATTGATTGTTATGAAATGCAATGTTAAATAAAGCTTACATTTATCTTTTACCAAGACCTACCATACTTTATCATTAAATGTTGGTTTCCATGTTTTACCATAATTTATTCTGAAGAAGGCATGCAAACATAATCAAAATAAATGTAAATACAACAGAATTTCTAAAACAACAAAACTTTTGACAAGACATTTGGCATGATAATTTTTTATTTGTTAACCATTTCTTATCACTTTACTTATTTATTTAAGTTTATGCCAGCTATCACTGCACTGTTAATATCATACCACACTTTCTGTATACTGCTGGGATACTTCAAACTGGCCAATCTGCATGTTACATCTAGCCAATGACTCCATCAATTCTCGACGCATTGTACGGTTATGTGCACCAAGATTATCTGAAAATAACATGATGGGCATGGTAAGAATAATTCAGCAAATGAGCTGCTGTAAGAACTTCTAGATCAATTAATGCCTCATTTATTTCTCAGGGTTAAATGCCATTCCAGTTGTATTTCAGTTATTTTTACAGGCAGACAGTTTACCTAACCATGGTTCCTGGGAAAAACTAGACCCCTTTCTTGCGTAAGAAACTGCCAACTTTCTCACATGGTCAGTAGCTCAAACCCATGACCCTGAATTAATGAGAGGTTACATACAGTGATTTCAAGTCAGCGACTGTAACCACTTGACCACAGAGGTGGTAACAGTACAGTCCTTTTGCATACCTATTCAATAAGTAAAACACATTTCATCATGGTTATTGTTGTAATACCATGTTTTAACATTAGCTTCATTTTCATTTTTTAGTGTAGAGGAATTTCAATTATGACAACTTGTCCAAATCAAATGAGTCTTCATCTAGACAAGAGCAATCTTCCTACTCAAGGCTTTTAGGCCAAAGTGTTCCCCAGTTATCGAACCAAATTCATCTTTAAAACATTCAAGGTTCCTGTAAGCTTGATCAAGTGACTCCCTCGGCAGTCGATACAAGTCTGTGAGAAATTTCGAACTCCCATAAACACTTATGTTGTTATGACTGCAAGAAACATAATCTGAACTGATCAACATACAGACCAATCAACTAACTGACAATGTGATTATTTTGTGTCGCCTTTTGGGAAAATGAAAATACATAAACTACTTTAAATCACTTTCTATTCGCAAGACAAAAAGTTTGCGATTTTTGCGTATTAATACACAAAACCATGAATTTGTGAAACATCTACCCCATGTGTTTCCAAAAATCATCCATTGCCAGAGCACTGTGAATTAGCAAAATGATGAATTTACGAATGAGTGCTTTTGTGAAATACGCAAAAAATAAAATTCTCGCAAATATTCCATGATTTACAGTACACTGGTTTGCTTATCTGTCTACCTAAGCTGCTTTTATAACTCTGTATCGCAGACTCAATATCCTTGCTCTGGTACTGGTAGTCTCCCCTGAATTTATACATTGTTGCCATGTCATTTCTCCCATTGTCAGCTTCCTCAGAAAGAAACCACTGTAAAATAACAAATCAAAGATTTCCTGTGGCTTTGACAAAACAAAACTTTAATCAATCAATCAAAAAAATGTCCCATTAATATCACTTTAAATACTCAAAATTTATAGAGTATAATTAATTCATGGATAGAATAGTGATATAATTGTGTTCAATGTTGACTTTTGATTTCTTTCATATATTGTTGTCACTTCTTCATGAAAAAGTGGTGTCAGAAAGCACTTCTTTCAATTAAAAAAAAAGGTATTTACCTAGCACTGACACTGTCTTCATAATCTCTATTAGTTTAGGTACATGTACCAAATACTGTACATAGGAATTTCTGTTACTAGGGTTACAGTGACCTGGATGACATTGATCGTGTCTGAAGCTGTTTGCTGCTTAGGTAAGTGACATGCACGAAAAACAGACCTTTGGGTCTTTTTCTTCAAAGGTTCATAAAGATTTAACCCTAGACTTACCTGGGCTCATCTATTCACATCATTAGCAACCTACATGTATGAAAAGAAGTTAGTTTAGTTCATACTAATTTATTTTGGCTCGATTGTGAAGAAATCTTGCAGCTTATCGAGTCACTCTCAAGTCCGCTTGCTGGAAAAACCAGTACTTGTGTCATATGAGGAGGTACGGTCTTGACCCCAGTGGGGCTTGAACCCGCAACATCCAGGATGAGCGGCTGACACCTTAACTTCTACACAACCACTCCCCGTTCCAGTAAAGAAGTTGGAGATAATTACCTTTGGATAGCAGACTTTAGCATTGTAGGATGTAAGTGTAGGCTTTTGTCTGACTTTCTCAGTAAAGAAACTATCATCAAAGTCCAGTCCAAGTTCCATATTTTGCCTTTTCTGAAAAACAACATTCATAAGTTACAGCAATTTTATTCAATAAAACAGAAAGACCTCATTATCATTTTGATCATGTACTGTAGTTCAGTTCATGTGAGCTGTCAGGACTTACCTGTGTTATCATGATTATGATAATAAAAACAATTATATTGATTTAACCATAGGCTGGTTCTTCAACTGCTATGCCAATTATGACATGATGATTGTATGATATTTATTTTATTCAAAATAAGAAGTGGAGAAATCCAGGAGAAAATGGTTATTGTCTATTGTCTAACAAACTAATAAACAAGAGGCCCAAATGGAAAAGTATCGCTCTACTGGACTGACTGGACTGTTTTGAGTAAGTTTTTGTGAAATCTTTAGCAATGTAATAATGTTAACAAGAAAAAGCTAACTGAGGTTATCGTGACCTTAACCTTCTAACCACAATAACAGCAATCAATATACCAGTAAAACCAATATTCCTACAAAATTTTAAGAATGTGAATTGATAATTAGATCTCAAAATATTGAACTGAAAAGATTTTCAAAGTTTGGGTCACTGCAACCTTGACCTTTGACCCACTGACCAAAAAACCAATATGGATCATCTCTAGGTTGCATGGAGCCCTTCTGAACTAGTTTAATGAAAATAAAATGAAAATTGTAACCTGTAGAGTGCTATCAAGGAAAAGTAAACAGAGGTCACTGTGACCTTGTCCTTTGATCCACTAACCCCAAAAACAGTAGAATTTTACTAGTAACTCTCAGTAAGACCAATCACCCTATGAAGTTTTAAGACTGTGGGTCATAAAGATCTCAAGATATTGAGCGTTAAGATCTTCAAAGTTCGAGACACTTTGGCATTGACCTTAGACTCAATAACCCCCAAAACAACAGGGATCATTCTACAGGTTGCATGCAACCTTCTTAGCAAGTTTGATGAAAGTAGAATAAAATTGTGATATGTTGTGTATTATCAAGGCAAATGTAATGGAGATTAGCGTGTGACCCTGACCTTTGACCCACAAACCCCCAAAACAATGAGGATCATCTGTACAGATTGCAGCCAAACTTATGGGCAAGTTTCATGAAAGTCAATTGACAATTGTGACCTGTACAGTGTTTTTGTACAACAGTTTTTACCAGAACAAACAACCATGCCATTAGCTCTGCTGGACTTTTTCCAGTTGACCTAAAATTGAAAATATAACTGAGAGATGCAACATGTGCACAAAGCTGTATGCCATTACCAAACTTGGATTCTAAAGTTTGAATCAACCTTCAAAGTACAAATGTATATATATTGATAGATTTATATCTTTTTTCGCAGTGCACAAACTTCCATACACATGGCTTGAAATTAATCTGATATCATTAAAACTCTAATATTTTCAAGAATGATCCCATTTAAAATATAATGTTGGCTATCTAGTAGCCTGACTGACTTACAGAAAATAGATTTGTTTAAACTATGCAATCAGGATATTCTATACACTGTAATAAATCATGATAATATCCTACTCTTTTTAAGTTAGTTAGCATTTTTCTTTCATATGACCCATTAAGGTTTTCATAAGCTTTTCTACCTTACTGTACAGTAAAGAATACAAACTATTCACTACTTGCTTCATGAAATGTAAATATCCGGTTACGGTAAACTGCAAGTTTTTCCACAATACGGGATCTTTAATGATTGTTCTAATCACCTTCAACAATTTCATTGAATAGGAACTTCTTTTTAATCACTTCAGGAATTTTTACATTGAAAAGTAATAATTGGCAACCTTGCAAATGCTAGCAGAACAAGATGGATCGCGAAAAATAATGACATCATTGAAGAAGTTAGCGAACGCAGTGTTTGGGACTCTGCTGGTTATCTCTGCGTTATTGTTGCTTTATATATCAGGATTGCTTCCTTTCAAACCAAACTGGGAAAGTGAGAAGGTATTTACCTTTTAATAAACAATTTCACGTTCTGGCTTGGTTGTTGTTGTTGTTAGTGTTTTTAATAGTAGTGAATAGTTTTTGTTGCAGTGACTGCTTGCTTTGTTTAAAACAAATGCAGCAACACCTGATATGGGTGAGATTATTTCAAGTAGGAACAGTGATAATCATACTGTAATAATACATTTATTAATTTTGTGGTTATTGTATCTAGCCTGCTTTATTTGAGTTTTATCTTTTATTATCCCAACTGGTGTATATATGTCAGGTTTTACTGTACTGGACTGTAGAAGAAAAGACTAAAACTAATTTTAAGTAATGTAAAAAAGTACAAATTAGTTCTTACAACCATTACAGTAGTTGTGGGACTTTTAAATATGTTTATCTAATGTCATAGCTCAGCGAATAAAACACCAGAATAGTAGACGGAGGCTTGTAACATAGTTCTATTTATCTATCTGCCAGTAATATATCAAACCCTTTACAGGGACATAGACATTTGCATGTTAAGCCATGAGACTGTTAGTAGAGAAAAGAAATATGAGATAGGTTTAAAAGAAAAACAATAAAAAGTAATGTATATTGGAAAAAATTGGGTATGGTTAAAAGGTAAAAACAAGGCTAGCGTTCTGACTAGGGTGAGGCATGATCAATGCAGGCAACAGCTGCACTGAACTGCTCTGGTAGTTTCAAGGCTTAGTCAGTCTGGCATTCGTCACAGACATTTAGTACAGTCAAAGTGACATGGATGTTGTGATTGCAAAACTGTTACTGTTGCAAAAACAGAAATATTTATATTAAACATTATTTGTAAAATATATAAAGGATTGAAATGGTATCTACTTTCTACAGTCAATCCTGAAGTCCCCGGAGTCTTTCACATTTCTGTTATCCTGAATCATTATCATACAAGTACATTATTCTAGATAGTGTTTATTACCAGGGATCATATAAACTTACAATCTAATGAATCCTGTTGTTAAACAATTTCACCTTTTCAAAATCATTACTCAATGAGTCAGATGTTTTCTAATGATTATTTTGTACAGGTGAAAGAAACAGTGTTGCCATCAATTCCAGAATTAAAGCAGCTTTCACATAGACAACTTGCAGAGCTTTATCATAGGTATGTTGCTTAGATGTCGTTTTGTGTACAAAAGTGTTCGTCAACACATTGGGCTGTATGATTTTACAAAATTTTCAAACATTAAAAGCACAGGTAGTAGACAAAATAGACTTTTTAACCCTTTCTAGTATATGCTTGTCATATGTTTTGGTTTTCAAATTTTTTCTGCTTTTTCGCTATACAGCAGCAAACATTTTCCTCAAGTGAACAAGCCTGTTCATATTATATATTTATATTGCAATTGGATTTAAATTGAGTAGACTTTTTCCCTTTAATTAAAACACATGCTTGATAAAAGAGATGTTTGGTTTTGTCTTTAATTAAATATTGTTTCAGATATATCAATCAAGTGCAGGTGTTATGTAGACATGTTGTACGTATTGGTAGCCTTGGCGATGGAGGATGGGAAATCTGTGAGGACCAAGAATTTCGACCAACTAGACCATGCCTCGTCTATTCATTTGGGTACATTTGCAAGCAATCATGATTTTTTTTTTTTTTTAAATCCAATGCTCAGTTTCAGAGCACAGGGCTGTTACGGTAATTTTTGTTAATGGACACTGTTCAATACTACAAGTACATGTTTATGACTCTAACATCCCGTGTACACAATCTAGACACTGAAATATAGCTAGCTAATTGATTAACAGCATTTGGAGTTAAAACTATATTTTATTCTAATATTGATTTAGTATAGAATATATAATATATAGAATATATTGGCGTGATATCATTTAGAATGTCATGAAAAATTGACTGCCACTGCTGGGATTCCAACCACTGGTCTCTGGATTACCGGTCCAGCGTGCTAACCCCTGCACTATGTACGGCGGCACGTCAAATCTTTCATGACAAATAACGTTATGTACTTGACATATGCACCTGAATGGCGTGTTTTTCTCTTAACTTCTCACAGATAGAAAACGTCTCACAGATAGAAGTGCCATTCTGGTACGTCATATATAATATAAATAACATAATATGCTGGGGTTAGTATGCTGGACCGGTCATTCAGAGACCAGTGGTTCGAATCCCAGCAGTTGCAGTCGATTTTTCATAACATCCTAAACGATATCTAATTAATATTCGCCTGTCCTGGGTAGTTTGTAAGCTGTTCAGCAATTCTATCTTTGAGACCTTGAGAGAAAAACGCACCATTCTGGTGCATACGTCCAGTATATTGGTGTGATTTCAGCTAATGCCATGGTGGTTTGTCCATCTTCCTTTCTTCTGTTGGTAAACTCTTCCTGGATAACACTCTATAGATCACAATTTTCTTTTGACTTTCATGAAAATTGGTTGCCTATACAGGCTGTACTGTAGGTGATCCCCACTCAGTATCCTGAGATCTTTATCACCTACAGTTTTTCAACTTCATTCAATGTATGATGACTGGTCTTATTGAGTAGACTCCCTTCCAGTTTTGGGATCAGTGGGTCAAAGGTCAAGGTCACACTTACCTCTGTTAGCTTTTCTTGATAACACTTTGCAGGTCACAATTTTCAATTGACTTTCATAAAGTTTTGCTCAGAAGGTTTCATGCAACCTGTTAGCCTATTTCATTTGGCTCATCAATTTGACCCATTTTTTATCTGATATTTTATAGTTGTCAAACCTCGGAAGAAAGCACCCATCCAAAAACTATCTCGCTGACTTCAATGTCGAATTAATTAGACTAGCAACCTATAGATGATCCTTATTGTTTTTGGGGACAGTGGGTCAAAGGTCATGGTCACATTGGCCCAAAGCATGTCTGCTCAATATTTTGAGATCTGTATCAACAATAGTTTTCAAAACTTCATTGGATGATTTTTTTACTGGCTAGATGATCCTTCTGTTTCTGGGGTCTATGGGTCAAGGTCAAGGTCACAGTGACCTTTGTTAGCTTTTTGTTGATATCATTCCAAAATATTTTCACAAACTTACTCAGAGCAGTCCAGTCAGTCCAGCAGAGCCATACTTGTCCTTATTGACCTCTGTTTTTATACCCCCAAAACGAAGTTTAGGGGGGTATATAGGAGTCACCCGGTGGTTGGTCGGTCGGTCGGTCGGTCGGTCGGTCGGGCGGTCTGTTGCATTTTCCTTGTCCGGAGCATAACTTGAAAACTACTAGTTGGAATTCAATACAACTTCATACAATGGTCAAGCACATTGAGAGGAAGTGCAGTGCACAAGAACTATAACTCCATCTTGACTAATTACAGAGTTATTGCCCTTTGTTACTTTTCCTTGTCCGGAGCATAACTTGAAAACTACTGGTTGGAATTCAATACAACTTCATACAATGGTCAAGCACATTGAGAGGAAGTGCAGTGCACAAGAACTATAACTCCATCTTGACTAATTACAGAGTTATTGCCCTTTGTTACTTTTCCTTGTCCGGAGCATAACTTGAAAACTACTAGTTGGAATTCAATACAACTTCATACAATGATCAAGCACACTCAGAGGAAGTGCAGTGTACAAGAACTATAACTCTATCTTGAGTATTTACTGAGTTATTGCCCTTTGTTACTTTTCCTTGTCCGGAGCATAACTTGAAAACTACTGGTTGGAATTCAATACAACTTCATATAATGGTCAAGCACATTGAGAGGAAGTGCAGTGCACAAGAACTATAACTCCATCTTGACTAATTACAGAGTTATTGCCCTTTGTTACTTTTCCTTGTCCGGAGCATAACTTGAAAACTACTAGTTGGAATTCAATACAACTTCATACAATGATCAAGCACACTCAGAGGAAGTGCAGTGTACAAGAACTATAACTCTATCCTGAGTATTTACCGAGTTATTGCCCTTTGTTACTTTTCCTTGTCCGAAGCATAACTTGAAAACTACTAGTTGGAATTCAGTACAACCTCATACAATGGTAAAGTACATTTAGAGGAAGTGCAGTGCACAGGAACCATAACCCCATCTTGACTCATTACAGAGTTATTACCCTTTGTTACTTTTCCTTGTCCGGAGCATAACTTGAAAACTTCTGGTTGGAATTCAATACAACTTCATACAATGGTCAAGCACAGTGAGAGGGAGTGCAGTGCACAGTAACCATAACTCCATCTTGACTAATTACAGGGTTATTGCCCTTTGTTACTTTTCCCTGTCTGGAGCATTTTTCGAAAAACTACAAGTTGGAATTCAATACAACTTCATACAATGGTCAAGCACAATGAGAGGAACTGCTAAGAACAATATCTCTTTTTAGTTTGTTTGCAAGGTATTATGTTACTACGAACTTCTTCAGTTTATAAAGCAATCCTTTTGGGGGTATTAATCACATTTAGTGATAGCTCTAGTTGTATTTAACTTGAAATAGTGTCCAATAGTTGGAACAGGTTGTAAAAGATATGTAAGATTTGATATTAGGTCATTTATTAGTGTTCGTAGACACGTCTACTAAATTCTGTAAACATGGCAGCCCTACACATTAGTATGAGCAATAAATTACTGATAAACTACAGTTTAAGAAAGATGGTTGTAAATAAGCATTCATGGTACCGTAGTATTCTTAGATTAAACATTCTGCTAAATGTATATAGTGTTAGAGTAATACATTGTTCATGTATACATGACTTCATCTTTGTTTCAATTGTTTTTCTAAACTACTTCTGCTATTTATAATCTGTCTGAGTGTTATTACAACTAGTGCTACTGTTATTATTTTCACATGTCGTTTTTATCGCAATATTCCTTGTACTGTGTTTTACAGGATCAATGACGACTTCAGTTTTGATGATCATATTGCAGATAGATTCAAATGCTTTGTGAACTCTTTTGACCCCAGGTTGGTATACATGTATATATACTCAATATATTCTGTTATTCACTATACTTAATATCCAACTGTTAGAAGACACAGATCTGTTTAAGTGACAAACCAAAAGTATTGCTTCTTTTGAAATTAAAGGTAATTCATTTGTTGTATGAAGTTGGAAATTCTTTGTCTATAATTACTGTTGGGTGCCATGACTTCTTACCATGACTCTTACACAATCAGAAAATAGTGATAAAATCACCTGCATTCATTTTTGTGTGTGTGTATGGCAGTATTATTTCAGAGTGATCGAGTGACCATCTTGTACCTCTTGTTTTTGTTACAGTAATTTCAGCATGACTTCTGTATGTTATCTCACTGCTCTGGTTCCATGTTTTCTTCCAGCATGACTAAAACAGCAGAAGGTAAGAGGAGAAACAAACAATGGTTCTATCATACAGGCCTAGCTGAACAAACAAAAACACTGAGAAATGGCTGGAAAGTGTCAACACTCAAAGATTTACTTGTGAAACAAGGCCACATAGAGGTAATCACATTGTTAAAGTGGAATTATGCACATTTTTTTCAAGTAAAAAGCCAGCTGAAATAGGTGTGTGTACAAAGGGTAAAGGAAATAATAGCTTTTAACCCAATACAACAAACTCTTCCTGCTACCAGTACAAAATAATAACTTTCCAAATATTACTATTCCTATTTTGACTGGGAGAATCAATTTAAGAAATTAACAACTGCATGCAGGAGTTGCTTCCCTTCCACTGCCGAAATCTCTACCGGCACAACACTAATAACACAAGGGAGATCACCGTCAAAAAAGGAATTATTAGTTTATTAGTCCAAATTTTTATGCCCCCGAAGGGAGGCATATTAAAATCGCACCGTCCGTCTGTCCGTCCGTCCGTCTGTGCGTCCCCACTTACAATTCGTGTCCGGACTGTAACTCTGTCATGCATTGAAGGATTTTAAAATAACTTGGCACACATGTCTAGCACATCAAGACGACGTGTCGCGTGCAAGACCCACATCCCTACCTCAAAGGTCAAGGTCACACTTGGAGTATGAAGGTTATGGAATCCTCTATATATGCACACATTCGTGTCCTGACTGTAACTTTGTCATGCATTGAAGGATTTTAAAATAACTTGGCACAAATGTCTAGCACATCAAGACAACGTGTCGCGTACAAGACCCACGTCCCTAGCTCAAAGGTCAAGGTCATACTTAGAATTCGAAGGTAATGGATTCCTATATATATGCATATATGCACACATTCGTGTCCGGACTGTAACTTTGTCATGCATTGAAGGATTTTAAAATAATTTGGCACAAATGTCTAGCACATCAATACGACGTGTCGCGTACAAGACCCACGTCCCTAGCTCAAAGGTCAAGGTCAAACTTAGAGTTTGAAGGTAATGGATTCCTTTATATATGCATATATGCACACATTCGTGTCCGGACTGTAACTTTGTCATGCATTGAAGGATTTTAAAATAACTTGGCACAAATGTCTAGCACATCAAGACGACGTGTCGCATACAAGACCCACGTCCCTAGCTCAAAGGTCAAGGTCACACTTAGAGTTTGAAGGTAATGGATTCCTCTATATATGCATATATACACACATTCGTGTCCAGACTGTAACTTTGTCATGCATTGAAGGATTTTAAAATAATTTGGCACAAATGTCTAGCACATCAAGATAACGTGTCGCGTGCAAGACCCACATCCCTACCACAAAGGTCAAGGTCACACTTAGAGTTTATAGGTAATGGAATCCTGTATATATGCATACATTTGTGTCCGGACTATAACTTTATCATGCTTTGAAGGATTTTAAAATAACTTGGCACAAATGTCTAGCACATCAAGCAGATGTTTCAGGGGCATTTGTCACTTGTGAGGGACAGCTCTTGTTTATTTTTAAAGCACCAACTTCAAATAATAATGCAGCATTATCATTAGTTTAGCACATTTAAATACACAGAAACCGAAAATTGTTTTTATAAAACTGTCACCAAAATAACACTCAGTGCAGTAAGATGCGCATAATGTCACTTTAAGAAAAGATCAGATTCAAGGGTTAAACTAGGATTATAGTTTCTTGCATATTGGATCGGCATTTCCGGTGATTTTTACCGTTTTTTAAAAATCGGTGTGGCATGAAAATTTCTATGATGAGACATTTTGTACAGATGGAAATATCCATCACCTTAGGTTACTGTTGTGTGGGAACTCACCAGAACCTCGTTCCTTCCAAAACAGTTATCCCCGATGAAGGACATTTCAATCTGGACTGCGTGCTCATTACAGAAACATGAGAAACTAATATTCTGCTTAAAAACTGTTTGAAAACAAACCCAACCTGTTTTAGCTCATTCCAGAAAAGCTCCTCTAGAGATTTTTGTCTGCCCAGACCTAACCCTGATCCATGTCATTTTGAAAATTCAGGTTATATACCAGACTGTTAAAATCTCAAAACAGAACAGTAAGCATAAAAACGATAGAAGTTTTACTTAGGTATTGTCCGAGTCATTGCCAGTGCTAATACTGTGATTTAGTCAAGTTTTGTCAGAATCTTTTCTCTCAGTCTTTCTCTTTTATTCTTTCATTTATCTACTGGTATGTTAGATATCAAATATAAGTTTTAAGCCACTTCAAGTAGATAGTCAGGATGATCTGAATTTAGTTCCTTAAATAATCTGGTCTGCTGTGTTTATACCGTCCCTCATTTTCTTGACAGTAAATTGATATAATGTCTTTCAAACCATTAGGCCTGCAGTGATCAGAGACAAGCTCCTGAAGGTGGGAGCATATAGTCCAATTTTGTCCAGTTATCTATCCATGATCCATCCATCTGGATATTTGAGAGGACATTGAGAGGAAGTACGGTGACAAAGAACCATAACTCTAGCTAATGCCATTGTTAAATTATCTCCCTCTATATAGAAAGCTTGGCTGGAGCATAACTTGAAAATTATGTAAGGGACCGACTTGATAATTCACACATTGATAGAGGTCATTGAGAGGAAGTGCGCTGTCAAAAAACCATACCTGTAGCTGACCCCATTTTTGTATTATCTCCCTTTATGTAATATGCTTGTTCAGAGCATAACACAAAAACAATGTAAGTGATCAAGTTGGTATTTCACACAGTGGTATAGGACACAGAGGCATAGCGAGGGACACAATCAAGGTACTTCCAATTTTCTGTAAGGGGGGTGTTGGGGGGCAAAGCCCCCCCCGGGATTTTTTAAGCCAAATAATTATAATGTTAATAATTATATCTAGGATGTTTAAAACTTATTTTAATGCATTTATGAAACACAAGTTTACCATTTGTGATTAAAAAAAAAACCGATGGTGTACCCAAGTGGACATGTACCCCCTTTAGGCACAAGTTTAACATCATTTTTAGGCCGTTTAATTTTTTCATTTTTGAAATTCGAAGTACTCCCGTGAGTATGAATGTATGCCTGGCTACGCACCTGGGACATTAGGAGTGAGTGCAGTGACTTAGAATTATAACTCTAGCTGATTGCAGTTTCTTAATTATCTCTCTTTATTGTAATGACATTATGTTTGTCTGAAGCATAATTCCAAAACTATGAAACAGATTTACCGGTACTTGATATTAGACATAGTGATAGAAGATATTTAGAGTAATAACCTGGACTCCATATTGTCTCCTTTTAAGTTATCTCCCTGTACTATGTGAAATAATGCTTGTAGGCAACAGGTTGAATTGATATTTAGCACAATGAAAGAGGATACTGAAAGGAAGTGCAATGTTCAAGATTCATAACTTTATCTGGGCCTATGGTTGATTATTTTTTATTTTGCTTGTCTACAATTACAATCTCATGCAAATGAATTGAAATTTGTTACGTTATCATTTGCAAAACAGATATTCGCATTATTTTGGCATGTTTTGTATCTAGTATAATTATTTTTCATTGTAGGACAAAATTGACATTCTAAAGATCGACATAGAAAAGTTTGAATGGCAAACCCTTACACAGATATTTGAATCTGGCGGACTTAAGAACATTAAACAGTTATTACTGGAATTACACGTGGCCATAGTCGGTGAGCCGGAGAAACTGGAGTATATACAGGGACTGGGAGTGCTAAAATTATTATATGATCAAGGATTTAGGATTTTTTATTCCCATAGAAACTTGTGGTGTAAGTATTTGTCAAAGTTCCAAGGAATTGAAGAAATTGGTTGCCATGAAGTGTCTTTCCTATACATTCCACAGTAATGTGATATTGAATATGTGCCTAACGGTGAATGCCATATAAACAAATGTATGAAGTGAATAGAAATGAAAAAAACACGATGTGTTTCAAAGTAAATGTATTACTTTCAGCGAAGGAAGATGCGAATTAAGTTTTGAGGTGTATCTCAAGCAAAAAAACTTTTATGTAGCAAACATCCACTCATCTCAAATTTGTGTTTGATACTTTCAAGTGTGTAGGATATCAGTTAACTGCAACATGAGAGGTTTATACTGGTTAAAGACAGTCTGGAGCAACACTGGCTTACTTACAGTAACTAGCATTCCATGTATCTGTTCATCCCCGAGATATTGCTGAAAATGAGAAAAATTACTTAACACAATAAAGATGTTGCTTAT
>JAFMSR010000005.1:12853470-12867634 GCA_022818135.1 Saxidomus purpurata
CTGTATACATATCCTTTAAGCTTAGTCCATACATTCTTGATGAGTTCCATATTTGGCGAAAAGGCCGGATAGTCCATATCCTGCACATCTTTTTGGTGAATACACTGAAATGCGATGTTTGCGACATGTGCACGCGCATTGTCAGGCTGAAATTTGCCTCCACCTCTGCCGAAGTTCTGTGATAATTCAGCGCGTAACATTCCAACGGCTTGTAACCTATTATCTTCTGAAAGGCGAGGCATTTTAAATGCTAAAAACGCTTACTTGAAAATAATTTTCTTTGAGTTTTTAATCAACAGGGACCTACTGCTCCAACTTGTATCGATTTAATTTTTATAAAAATTACTTACCCGTAACGCGCACGTGCAGAAGGTGGTTTCTACCTAGTGGCTGCTCACTGCTCTCACGGTTGAGTGAATTTCATTTAGCTTGCATTCCGATAGTAGGTTTAATGTGTTGTAATTAAATAAAAATGTTGACAATATTTTGTTGTTTTGATCTAAAAAAATATTAACAAATAAAAGTGTTGCGTTATTTAAGTATTTCGAAGTAGTACATGTATAGTCTTTTTATATGATTTCTTTTGGAGTTTAAATACAGTCCATGCATACAGTACTTCGTTCGCAGACGAGTTTAGTTTCGACTTGATACATTTTCATTTTTGCTGGACCCCAATAAAGGATCGAGTTTCAACTTCTTTAAGCGTTTAAGTGACCAGAGATCTGTTAACTAATATAAGATAAGGCAATGTAACAAACCTGTATAATATAATTTATTATGTTTCCGCAATATTGTCCAGGCGTAAAAGTGTGAATTGAAAGCGGACGGTAATATGTCATATTCGTTTAACTTGCTTATCTTTTCAAAGGAATATTGCATAGGTTGTAAGGTCTATGGTATATTTTAGTTCAAGATGATTTCACTAACTATTCTGACATTTTTTGTTCAATATTTTATCAATCTCGTTATTACGCGCCGCCAGGAGGCGGTGCGTATATTGGAATGCAGAAAGTAAAATTTCCATGGGATGACGTAACTACTTTTAGACTGTAGAATGATTTCACAGTGTGTCTTTGTAACAAGCGGTCTTTTGATTTGAGATCGCGAACCAGTCTAAATTTTACGGAAATAGCCGAGTCTAAATTTTACGGAAATAGCCGATTTTAAACGAATGACTACGAACGACTGAGATTCTGCCGACGGCTGAAGATAGTCTTTTAAACCGACTTTGATTTTTTTTTCTAACAGATATTTGAATATACTTTACGAAACTACCAAGCTTATGATGTGTCCACTTCTTATTTAAAGTGTCTGGGAAGTTAAATTCGTTTGTTTACATAAAGTTGTACCGCCATTCCGAAACAAACGTCTGTATTGGTGAATAACGAAGTTATACGCTATGAAACTCGATGCCTCGATAGCGCAGTGGAATGTATTCCCGCTTGGCACGCGGGAGATCAGAGATCGAAACCTCGCCGGAGTGGACTTAACTTTATTTTCTTATATAGTGGGGAACAAATTAATTTATATCTTGGAAATAAGTTTTCTTTCGTACAAGAATAATATAAATTGAAGCACATTTATATGTTAGAATTCTAGACTTGGGAAAAAAAAAAAATTATTTCAATGATTTGTCATTCAATAATGTGACAGCAGCCAATTTCCATACAGAGGAAACAATGCCTATAGACTTGACGTAGAATCATCTTTTTAGCATTAAACATTAACAAATGGTCAGCCTTATACAAAATTAGAGTGCAAAAAGATTAGGTTTGGTTAATCACCATACATTAAATCCAACATTACTAATTATCGCAACCCCCAGTCCATTTGGCGGCGTTCAAACATTTAACTTGTACTAATTTGGAGCTGTTGATCTAGTAGAGGGCCCGTTTAAGAACGCCTTGGTCTGAGGGAAATAACTACGTTACAAGAAAAATAAAAATTGTACATACATGCTCCCCTTGTCAGAATATGTTTGAAACACTCCGACAAAGTTTACCACTTTTAGCATTTAAGTACAGACGATAACGTATGTGTCATTATAAATTTTAGTATTGTATTTTTTGTATATATTTCATATTCTATAAAATAGTTCAGCGCTCATGGATCTTTCCAGTGATTATAAACACATATATTTATGATAAAGCATATTAAAGCATCAAAATACCTGCAGCCAGTACATCATGTGCTCTTTCCGCCACCAAAAGACATTAAAATAAATGCCTGACATTGCTTTTGATTTCTGCTCACAGACGTACGACGAAACAGACAGACGACGTGGTAACTGTCAATCGTCACTTCGGAAAACATGAATAACGGACAACGTTACACCATTAGACATGATATAATTAATTCAATGGCAAAACCAAATAAGAGGTTCGAAAGGAAAACCACAGTCATCTTTGGTCTGTAGTAGCTTTCTTCTTCAACAAGACCAACTTGTATCACTGTCTGTTAAACTAAACATTTTAGATAATCATTGAAGAGTGTTCCATTCAGTCCCTCAGATTTTATTCTGACATAACAAAAGCATTCAATTGACACATTTCTTTCACACTCATTGTACTTTTGAATTGGTTCGATGTAACATGTATATTGTCATTTGTATACGATGTAAAGTGTAATTTGCTAGTTGAAACGTACACGATACGTACAAGCACAACGAAAACGCTATGACTGTATCAAAACACTTTTTTTCTTTTACATTTTAAAAATTTAAATGGCACAATTCCATTCAAAAATAAGAATATAAGTTAATGTTAACTTCAATCTGTTGATATTTTGAAATTTATTTACTGATTGAAATGTTACAAAATTCTGTTATATATACTGTAGTAAAAGTTTCGAAGTTGCATATGTAAAAGTTAACTTAATAACCAGCTTGCAAATCCCCATCGGGGAAGCTTGACAGGTTACTAAAGTTAGCAATTGTTTCCCGATTTCGTTGGAAATCGGGAGTTTCCTTTGTGATGCGTGTATGTGGTCGCACGGTCGCAAAACTGTCCCAATTGTTAAAAATATTTCTATTAACATAAAATGATTTGTATTCATTTCTATTTAAAAAGTACTTCCCCTCTCTTTTTCACAACGCCATCTTTATTTTTTATGGGTTTTGCTCAGTGAAAATTCTATAATGAGAACTGTTCTGTGAGCACTACTCATGGTGAGCACTGTTCGGTGAGCACTTCTCACGGTGAGTGTTGTTCAGTGAGCAATACTCACATTGAGCCTTGTTCAGTGCGCACTGCTCAATGTGAGCCTTGTTCAGTGAGTAATACTCACACTAAGTACTTGAAGGTGAGCATTGTTCTGTGAGCACCAATCACGGTGAGCATTGTTCAGTAACCACTACTCACAGTGAGCATTGTTCAGTGCGCACTACTCACGGTGAGCATTGTTCTGTGAGCACCACTCACGGTGAGCATTGTTCAGTGACCACTGCTCAGAGTGATCATTGTTCAGTGACCAATATTCACAGTGATCATTGTTCAGTGAGCCCATTCACACTGAGCATTGTTCAGTGAGCACCACTCACGGTGAGCATTGTTCAGTGACCACTGCTCACAGTGAGCATTGTTCAGTGGCCACTACTCACAGTGAGCACCATTTACGGTTAGCATTATTCAGTGAGCACTATTAACAGTGAGCATTGTTCAGTGAACACTACTCACAGTGAGCATTGTTCAGTGAGCACCACTCACGGTTAGCATTATTCAGTGACCACTATTTACAGTGAGCATTGTTCAGTGAGCACCACTCACGGTGAGCATTATTCAGTGAGCACTGTTCACACTGAGCATTATTCAGTGAACATTTCTCACAGTGAGCATTGTTCAGTGAGCACTGCTCACGGTTAGCATTATTCAGTGACCACTATTGACAGTGAGTATTGTTCAGTGAGCACCACTCACGGTGAGCATTATTCAGTGAGCACTATTGACAGTGAGCATTGTTCAGTGAACACTACTCACAGTGAGCATTGTTCAGTGAGCACCACTCACGGTTAGCATTATTCAGTGACCACTATTCACAGTGAGCATTGTTCAGTGATCACTGCTCACGGTTAGCATTATTCAGTGAGCACTATTCACAGTGAGCATTGTTCAGTGAGCACTACTTACAATGAGTAATGTTCAGTAAGCACTTCTCACGGTGATCATCCCCCCTCACCCTTTCATTTTTATTGCTTTTTCGTGACATTAAAGTTTTCGATCTTTTCTTGCGATGTATACAAACCGGCGTATTGTGCGTAGCGGCATCTACGCGCCTGGTGACAGTTTTGCACTCTTGTTGTACTTAGTTTTATTCATGAAAACTTAATGTTGGTAAATGGCCATATCTTAAGATTTCTTCATAAAATTTCAATTAGTGGCCTCCGGAACAGTTGGTCCCGGGTTCGAATCCCAGCCCGAGCCTCGTGTGTCCTTGGGCAAAGACACTGATACCACACGTGCCTCAGTCCACAAAGCTGTAAGTGGGTAGCAGTGATGAAAAATCCGCTGCTTTTCTCTCGCGAACATGATAACATCTGGAATGAGTGTTCGAGAGCGTTTCATTTCTTCGTAATCGAACTAAAATAAATTCGTATTAACTAAACTTTCAAACTGCATTGCTTATGACAAAAGTGTCGTGATGCCACCAAATGTTGTAGGTCAAGGTAACATTTTTGTACATATTTGTTGTCACGAATAATGATATCAATAATAATAACATTTTTATTTAGAGAAGGTAACACAGAAGACATGAAAAGAGTTATAAAGCAAATCAGATTTTTTAACTTTGCCATTTCTTAAGATTTTTTCATCAAATTTTCAAATTGCATTGCTTATGACAAAAGGGTCGTGATGCCGCCAAATTTTGGGTGGTCAAGGTCATATTTGACAGAGTTATGCCCCTTTTTGTACGAAAGTATTGGTTATTCCGATAAAGGGTAAGAGGGCGACACAAGTATTCTACTGAACATCTATCTAGTTTTATATTTTAAAACATTTATTTTACTTTTACGTATATTCCTTCTGAAACACTTTTACAACCAATGTAAATTAAAATCATTTCTTGAAAATAATAAATAAAATAAAATGACGTAACATGTCATATCACGCGCAGGGATTGTCTTAAACTCGTAAATAGCCATTTCGCCAAAATAGGATCTCGGAACGAAAGTTACTAAGGAATAAAATGGATAAGGAAACATATAATAGCATGTGTGTAACAATTTTCGAACTATAACAGGGAAGAAAAAATTAGAGAGGCAACTCGTACGAGAAAATCGCACACAAATGTTGAAGTTATCTCCCATACACCTACGTTTTATTTAGTTATGCTTTCGCCCGATATAATAGGTATTGCCTATTTTCATATTATTGTGAATTGCTAGATGCAAAAATTTCCAACTTAAATTTACATAAGTATTGATAGATTGCAACTTAGCATTTTACATAAGTTATGAATATAACAACATCACCGTTTTCAAAACCGAAAGTGAAAGCAAACATCGGAAATACCTGAAAGAAGTGTACAGGAAAATCTTAGGAGGTAACTTAGCTGCTTCTTAATTATCATAATAATATACAATAGATCTAAATATCATTTTAATAAATAAATCACCTACGATTTTGATTGAAAGAACCACTTAGTGATAAGGTATCATATATGTTCGTTATAAACATGCCAAGTTGCAATTTTGCTGACACCCCCAACCCGGACAAACAAAAAAGTGATAACCTGTGGGTTTCTAACCAGTTAATCTCTAAATGGTTGCTGTAGATGATTTGTATTGAAAAATGCACAATCCTTTGTGAAAACCAACAGTGCTACAGTCGTTTAATACTGCCCGGAAGGTTGCTTGCAACACGTAGATGATCTGTATAGAAAGTGAGCCATTCTGTGAAAAAACAAACCACACTACAGACGATAACTAGTATTTTAAAACATTGATGACACTCTACAGGTCACATTTTCCAATGGACTGTCACAAAACTTGCTATGCAGATGATCTGTATAGATCTGTATAGAAATTGACCCACGCTGTATTGTAAAACCTTGATAAAACTCGGGTCACATTTTCTAATGGGTTTTCACAAAACTTATCTGACATGTCAGAGGGTTGCATGCAACATGTAGATGATCTGTATAGAAAGTAAGCCACGGTGTGCGAAATACATCCGTGCTACAGCTAATTATTTTACAACCTTGATAACAGGTCACAGTTTCCTAAATATTTTCACAAAACTTACCCAGAACAATCCGGTCAGTCTAGTAAGCGATACTGGCCAATCTGGGCCTCTTTTTTATTCAGCTGAACGATTTAATAAAAATTAACAACCAATAAACATAATTCGAGCACAAATCTCGTGTAAGACATTTTATCTGGTTATTTGATATTTGAATTTCAAGTACGGAAGAATTTACGACTTATTACAATTAGCCACAGTCTCCTGACCATTTCAGAAAAATATCTCTTTTTTGATTAAGTAGCAAATTGGCTTGCCATAAATACAGGGATAGTAATTTAATATATTTCAGAATGAGCTCGAAGAAGAGATCGTCGAGTCCGATAGACTGGACATTAATAGCAAGCACAATCCATACAGGCATGGCACAGTTACAACAGGAAGATACCTGCACCGATTTTACTGTAGAAATCGGTGAAAAATCATTCCGCTGCCATAAAGTAGTTCTAGCATCAGTATCGGACTACTTTAAAGCATTGTTCAGCTCCGGCATGAAAGAGATCGAACAAAGTAAAGTCGTTCTTGATGACGTCAGTCCAGAATCTTTCCAAATAATTATGAAGATTCTGTATCCGGACGGTCAGACTAATCCACTAGATAACGTACAAGAGCTTGAGATGTCAGATCTATTGAAGCTTGCTGGACGCTTCCAGATGAAATTTCTGCTGGACATTTCTCTGAAATATTACACACGTACAATGTCGGAGAGAAATTGTATTGCTAGGTGGAAACTTGGAGATGAAATAATGTGTAAAGAGTTGTCCGAGCTAGGATTTGGATTCATTACAGATCATTTTGAGGAGATGGCAAACGTTGACGGCATTCTCGTGTCTCTTGAATTTGAAGATTTCCATTCGATCGTCAAAAATGAATCTATGCATGTGAAAAGAGAGGACATAGTGTGGTCATCAATACAGGAGTGGATCAGTTTTGACAAAGAGAAGAGATGCATATACATTGATGACTTACTGAGAGAATGCAGCTTGACTCAAATTGACCCGGACTTCTTAGTGGAGGAAATAGCCTTTGATCCGATAGTAAGGCAAAGCGACAAGGCTTCTAGACTAGTTCAGGAGGCAGTCAAATACAAACGTCATCCAGGTATGCATGGTGACTTAGAACTTAAATTTAGAGATTGTCATGAAAAAAGGCAAGCGATGTTTCTACTGTTGAGAGATACGGATACCACTACAGAGAAGACTTTAACCACAAAGGATGTGTTAAAGGGTCTAGTTGTCTGTTCTGGCAAGGCGTGGCAGGTACGTGTAGACAGACTGCTCAGTGACAACTTCGGTCGCAGCTCATTGTCCAGTTGTGTACATGGAGAATCTGTCTACGTCTTGAACGAAAACATACATCGTGGGAGCAAACTTGTGGAATACAACAGCTCTGATAATTCATGGGAATGCCAACGCAATATGGATTTGCCTCTGGTTGGCCACAGCCTTTGTGCAGCTGACGGATGCCTGTACGTAATTGGAGGGCGTTCAACACTTCAAATGAACGCCCAGGTTTGGCAGTACAGTATCGACAGCAACTCTTGGACAATAGATGGAGAAATATTGGCACCTGTTGTGAATGCCTCGTCCGCCTGTGTTGACAACAAAATCTACATCTTCGGAGGAGAGCTAGATAAAAATGAGCCAGCTAACTGCGTACAGGTGTATGACACGGATAAAAAGACAGGAACTATAATTTCTAATTTGCCAAAGCCTTTTGGTTGGTCTCGAGCTTTAGTTAGAGGGAAGATTGCGTATGTCGTTACATCAGGTGGTGACGTTGTAAAAGTTTCATTGGAATCCGGTGAATCAACGATCCTTGCTTCCATTCCGAATTTTGAAAGAGTAAATTTTGGCATATGTCTTCAACGATGTGAGCTTTATATTTTTGGAGGGAAGGACAATTACAGTGACGAAGATTTAGAAGAAGAGAATACCGCCAAAAATCGTACAAAAGGAGACTTCAGTGTCGATATTAGCACTGGCGAGGTAAAGAGGTCGAAATGGTTGCACAAGGCGGGGTATAGGAAGGACTGTGAAGTTTTGGCAAGTGTCTCTGTTGTGCTAGATACTTCGAACCTGGAACCAATGAAAGAAAAAGCACAAAGTAAATGTACAGCTGTTGAAAGGATACAAGTAAGAAGACATTGAATGAACATGACTGAATGTATAAGAATACATTGAATCAACAAGACTGAATGGATTAGAAGACATTGAAAAAACATGACTGAATGGATTAGAAGACTTTGGATAACTTTATTTTATATTCAATAAATGTTATTTATATTTATACTGAATGGTTTAGACGACATTGAATCAACATGACTGAATGGTTTAGAAAACATTGCATGAACAGGACTGAATGGATTAGAATACATTGAATAAACATAACTGAATGGATTAGAAGACATTGAATAAACATAACTGAATGGATTAGAAGACATTGAATAGACATAACTGAATGGATTAGAAGACATTGAATGAACATGACTGAATGGATTAAAAGACAATGGATGAACAGGACTAAATTGATTAAAAGACATTTGATAAGTTTTTTTTTATATTCAATAAACCTGTGCCTTTGATAACTGTTGAAGTTGAGACATTTGTGATAAAATGTTTTATACTGTATTTCATTCGTGTTATATTTTGAAATAGTTGATCTCTTAAGGTATTGGGGAGACGAACGGAATTTTGAGAACGTGTTACTTCCTCCTCCTTGTTCAGAAAATTCTAGACGTACTTTCATGTTCAGCAAGTTGGACAATAAACACCCTAAATTAACAAACAATGTAAGCCTACTATTTGTATAAAGAATTGTTGCTGTCAACTACTATTCCAAAAATCTAAAGATTCCACTTTGTGTAAATAAACTGTGTAGGGAGAAACTATGAATGCTAGGCCTATATTGAAGAAATTTTGGAGTGGTCGGCGGAAACAGACATATTTCCTCCGGCTTGTTCAAAAACGAGTTTAGGTCAAACCTTTATGATGTTAACAAGGTCATGCCCTAGACTCACTTTTAGAGTAATCAACCGAACCAAGCATTTCTACCATAATGCTGTAAAATGGTGTTTTTATGTCTATTGTAGGAGACGTCACCGACCTGTATTGCGGAACACTGTCTTTTTTGTGTGCCAATATAGGACATCCTGTAGCTGTTACGAAGCTGACTCAAGATGATTTCTTCGTTATACATTGTTATGTATCAACTATTTTTACTGTTTACTTAATTGTGATAAACATTATCTTTTTTGTTGAGCCGCTTGCGAAAACTCGATAAAGTTGTCCAAATGGCGGTTCAGTGTATGTGCGTGCGTGCTTCCGTCGGAGTTTAACTTGTCCGGGCTGTAACTTATCCATGGATCAAGGTATTCTTAAATAACTTGGCACAAATGTTCACCATCATGACACGGAGTGTCATGCGCAAGAACCAGGTTCCTAGGTCTAAGGTCAATGTCACACTTAGAGGTTAAAGGTCAAATTAAAGAATGACTTTGTCCGGAGCATATCTTTTTCATGCATGGAGGGATTTTGATGTAACTTGGTACAAATGTTTCCCACCATGAGACGGAGTGTCATGAGTAAGAACCAGGTCCCTAGTTCCAAGGTCAAGGTCACACTTAGAGGCCAAAGGTCAGATACAAGAATAATTCAAGAATGACTTTGTCCGGAGCATTTCTTCTTCATGCATGGAGGGATTTTGATGTAACTTGGCACAAATGTCCCCACCATGAGATACCCTTGTGTTTAGAAATACTTCCCTTTGTTGTTACTATAAATAGCTTATATTGTAACTTTTTTATTACTGGCCGTAGAAAAAGATCGAGACCACTTTTCTGTGGTACAACATACATGTTACATCCAGTATTTAGGTGTATTTTGACCTATCTCTACTTGTTAAGGAGTTAGCCCTTTTGACAGCTGGCGGCTCGACATGTTGCACGTGGGCATCTAGTTTATAAATAATAATTTAATGCAGTTACATCAATGTTTTCGCCATCACTACCCTCCCACATGAGATGAGACAAAATCTTTTTTCGATAATTAGGCTGTTGACCTATACTTTTTAAATTAAAGCTAGCTTTCACGAAAGTGATGTTTGAACGTTTCTTCTACAATAGATCAAGAAATTCTGAACGATAGAACATAAAATAAAATAGAATTAAAACTGTGATAAATGAAAACGATTTTTACAGAAAATTGCGTTTCTCTTTAGGTGAATACATTTTAAAATCTCAATTTATGTCGTCCATGAAAAACGATTAATTATTTTACATTGTCAAATTCAGAGGTTTTATTAGCTTTACTGCAACAGGGAATCAAGCAATCTGTTGAGGATCATTATTGTTTTTGGGGTCAGTGGATCAAAAGTCAAGGTCACAGTGTCCCAAACTTGGAAAAATAATTCAGCTCAACATCTTGAGATCGATTCAGTAGCCCCATCACCCACATTTTTCAAACTTCATAGAATGATTGGTCTTACTGATATATGATCCCTATTGCTTTGGGGTCAGTGGGTCAAAGGGCAAGGTCACAGTTACCTCTGTTAGCTTTCCCTTCATAACACTCTACAGGTCACAATTTTTATTTGACTTTTTTTTAAACTTGCTTGGAAGTTGCATGCAATCTGTAGATGATCCCTACTTGTTTGGTGCCAGTACAAGATACAAGAAACCTTATTTAACGATTTAGGTATAACAACTAAATTAAGCTTAAAGCTATATACCGACAAAACCGTCAGTGCCTCAAGGTCACAGTGATCTCTGGTAGCTTTCTCTTGATAACAGTGCAAAAGATTTTCACAAAACTTGCACAGAACAGTCCAGTTAGTTCAGTAGAGCAATACTGGCCCTTTTGGGACTCTAGTTGTTAACATGAGACAGGGGTCATTTGCACCGCTTAAAGGTCAAGGTCACACTTAAAGATTGGAGGTAACACACTCCTATAATTATATATGCACACATTCGTGTTCAAATAACTTTGTAATGCGTAAAGGGATTTTCAAAGACGACGTTTCGCGTGCAAGGCTCAATGCATTTCCAAATCATATTGCACAAATGTTCAGTACATGAAGACAACGTGTCGCATGCAAGACCCACGTCCCTACCTCAATGTCAAGGTCACACTTAGGGTTTAAATGTTATAGAATCATGTATGTATGCACACATTCGTGTCCGACTGTAGCTCTTGTTATGCATTGAAGTATTTTAAAAATAACTAGGCACATATTTTCAGAACATAAACGTGTCGCGTACAAAACCCGCGACCCTACTTCAAATGTCAAGGTCACACTTAGAATTGAAAGGTAAAAGAGTGCTACATATATGCACACATTCGCGTCCGGCGTATTACTCTGCCATGCATTGGGGGGATTACAATAATATTTGGCACAAATGTTCAGCACATGAAGACGATGTGTCGCGTGAAAAAACCAACGACCCTACCTCAAAGGTCAAGGTCACATTAAGACTTTTAAGGTCATAGAATACTGTACAATTAGTAACTCTGGCATGCATAAAAATATTTTAAAATTACATAGCACAATAGTTGAGCATATGATGCGGACAAGTACGCGCAAGTCCCACGTCCTAACCTTGAAGATCAAGGTCACATTTAGAGGTTAATGTTTTAGAATCCTGTATATGCATATGTTTATGTCCAAATTGTAAGTCTCTTATCTATTAAATAATTTTTGAATGAATAAGAGAAAATGTTCGTGAAGATATAAAGTGATGTGCGTAAATACCTGGTCCACATCATGAACGTCAAGGTCACAGATTGTGGGATATCGCTTTGGGGGCATTCGTCATTTACAAGGGACGGCTCTTGTTTATTATATACTAGTAGTATTCACTTAACAACAAACGAATTTAATAAAATTCTGAATGCTAGAGAGATAAAAGAATGATATAACTGTAGCGATCTTCTTTACACTACAAGGAATTACATTTTTAGTTATCGATTCTTTCGAAAGTTTAAACTTTTTTCGGCACAAAGATTTCTTGAATTAGGTCTGCATGACACAAAATTTGTCAAAATACACCGTGTTGTTTTTTGTGTACCTAAAACTCTAAAAAAATCCGAAGAGTTGCCCCATACCACTCTCTTCATTCGACACTTTGTACCACGCTGTAAGTATCTCCTCTTTTATAATCTTTAATTCTTTTAGCAAAAAAGAGAAGCCAAATTCAACACGGAATGAATCATCTTGAGGGAGTATAATAATACATGTACTTCTAGGATATGATGGATTATTAATAATTTTCATAAAAGAAGTAATTTTTCTATTTTGGATTTATTTTCAGCATTTTGATTGTAACCGGAGTCCAGTAAACACTAAC
The DNA here is from genome assembly GCA_022818135.1 of Saxidomus purpurata. Taxonomy (NCBI): domain Eukaryota; kingdom Metazoa; phylum Mollusca; class Bivalvia; order Venerida; family Veneridae; genus Saxidomus; species Saxidomus purpurata. The sequence continues at coordinate 12,866,050 of JAFMSR010000005.1, forward strand.
AAAAGGGCCATAATGGCCCTATAGCGCTCACCTGACTACCATTTTCTATTATAAAAAGGGTCATGATTCTAACATAATTCATAGAGTTCCACTACACAATGCTAAGTAACATTTCAAATATCTATTATCTGCCTATCGGCCTTGTGCTTTTTTTTAAAGTTTTACCTATACATGTATAAGCCTTTGTGCAAATGTTGAAATCAAGTGCCTTCTCCAGCTCCCGGGAAGGGTTAATTTTGACCAGGGGGTCATGATTTGAACAATTTTGATAAAGGTCCACTAGACAATGCTACATGCTAAATATCTCAGCTCTAGGCCTTGTGGTTTCAGAGAAGAAGATTTTATAAAGTTTTTCTATATTAGTCTATGTAACACTAAGTGACCCCCTGCGCGGGGTCAATTTTGATCCAGGGGTCATAATTTGAACAATCTTGGCAGAGGTCCACTAGCCTAGCTACAAGCCAAATATCTAAGCTCTATGCCTTGTGGTTTCAGAGAAGAAGATTTTTAATTGTGGCCAACCAGAGTTCTGCATGGAATGTAATTCTTTGTACAATTTTGGTAGAGCTTCATGCAAGGAACATCCCTGCAAAGTTTCATCAACATTGGCTCAGTGGTTTCAGAGGAGATGTCGTTTGAAGGAAATGGTGGACGGACGGACGTATGTACGACATACGACGGACCCCGGACGGAGAGCGATCCTAATAGCTGACTCTGTCACTTTGTGCCAGATGAGCTTTAAGTAACAAACTAAGTCATGTACCAAATTTAAAATGTTCTGGAGAGTTGTCGACCTTCAGCGGAAAGTTGGAAAAGGTCAAGGTCAAGGTCAAACTGAATGCAAGATAAAATACGAAGAGCAGATTTATTTGACTCTTAAATAATAATTTAACCATAAACGGAATGCTAAAATATTAGCATTAGTAGTACGGTGGCACAGAGGTGACATGTGTATGTTTTTATTTATCTCGTGCGCACGGCATACTAAGTCGTGCGCACGACATACTAAGTCGTGAGCACGAGATGCTATGTCGTGGGCACGAGATACTATGTTGCGCACGAGATAATTAAGTCGTGCGTACGAGTTACTTTGTCGTGCGCACGAGTTACTAAGTCAGTCAAATCAGTTCCCTAAATTGACTTAATTATCTCGTGCGCACGACTTAGTAACTCGTGCGCACGACTTAGTAACTCGTATTCACGACTTAATTATTTCGTGCGCAACATAGTATCTCGTGCCCACGACATAGCATCTCGTGCTCACGACTTAGTATGTCGTGCGCACGACTTAGTATGCCGTGCGCACGAGATAAATAAAAACATACACATGTCACCTCTGTGCCACCGTATCAAACACCACTTTATTGAAAACTAATTTATACATGATAGGTCACCAGCCTTTTTATTGAGAAAAATAAGCTGTTGTCTCGGGTGGGAGGGTGGTGTTGAAGGGGATGTCATGTGTTTATTGCTACTGACGTAATACAGATAGCTAAATGAAACTTTAACTGGACAAATTGTGCATAGTAAAACACTTACAAATAATATGTAACAAAAAATGTACGGAAGCGTATAATGGTCGCCA
>JAFMSR010000005.1:12868134-12884627 GCA_022818135.1 Saxidomus purpurata
AGTCCAGTCTGACAGGAAGAAGGGGAGGTAATTAATTGCAAGGTTTTTGGTTGCTGCTAAAAACATAATTATTTAATAAGCAATTTAATAAGAGTAATTCCATATTGATCGATAGAAAAAAGGGTAATTATTATTTGCTGTGTTGATTAAGTATAAACATAATCTCGTTTATTTAGAAATCGAGTAGTAATTTATTACGACTTGCCAAAAGTGAACGAAGATGGAAGACGAAGCTCCTGTCATTTATGGATTGGAATTTCAGGTTATTTAGCAAAATGAAAAAAGAATTTGTATTCAGTATTCTCACAAAACCAAAGTGAAATAATTTGCTTTATTAACCTATACATACTTACCTCCTAATATAACCATAGGTGCTACCTATCCACGGGAAAAACTAAATACATTAATTAATTTGTAACTGTTATCATAATGAGTAATACACCACATTTACTACAGTCTAACCAAAGGAACATTAAAAAAAAAATAACACGAATCATACTGTAATACAAATTTTCGTATAATGGTACGATGACGTCCATTAAACAACGCTTCAGTTCGTGGTCAGTAGACGCTTTTTGAATAACGCAACGTAACGATTACCTCCCCTTACAGCGCGGTAGCTGCGTCAATTCAGCGTTCCTGACAAAATTGGGAAAATACTTTTATATATAATTAATTTCTTTTAGAAAGTTTTAAAAATTCGTTAAGTTTAACAACCAGTAATTAGCTGGTTGTTGAAGAATGAAAACAGGGGGAAGAGTTGTTTTCGGAAATGTTTTAGTCATTACCACCGGAAGTCGAAATCCAAAATGGCTCCTGTAACGGAGAACCTAAATTCAACTTGGACGTATATATATTGAAATTATTGTAAATTCATTTTACACTTAATTCATCAATAATTTTTAATTAACGTGTAACTTAAGGACGGGAAAAACCCGGTTTTTCCCGTATTAAAGTTTCCTTACATAATGTTATGTGAATTCGTGAGGTATTTTATACACCAATCAGTGTCGCTGGTAATATAATAGGCAGGATATTGATAATATATGTCACTGATAGTATGGTATATTAGCGTTTTATTGTTGGTACCGGTTTCCCATATGACCAACGCCCCCAGAAGAGTTTAGTTATTTTAGGTTTCGGGGGATAGTGCAAGATACAGAAAGCGTCCCAATTCCAGAGACACCCCTGGTTCTTTATCATGCCAGGTTTTCACCCATACATGGGACTTCGGTTTTTAAGTCTCATCCGAAAGACTGTTTGTAATTTTAGTTGGTCAGCCCTGGGAATCGAACCCACAACCCCGAGATTACAAGTCTCGTGCTCTACCTATTGAGCTATCCGGTCCAACATGTCACTGATACCGTAGGTTCACACCTTATATACTGATAAACATTTCTGTTAACTTTACCAACTCCTAACTCAAACTCAATGACATCTGGAGCCCAATATACATGTGACACAAACATTTGTGACAGGTAGACATACAGACAACTCTGCAAAAACCCAAAACCAAATTATTATTTGAGGCCTCTCCCCCATTTAGGAGGAGAGACATAATTCAACCTTGGGCTTTCAACTGATTGTAGTGTTACAGCTGACATGTCTGTGGTTGAGTGGTTACATCAGTATTACATGTATAGTTACATAGCGGAGAGATCTCTTATTAGTATAAGCATTTTTTGCTTTCAGTTTTATCCACTTTTTCTTTGTATGTATTGCTCTTGCTGTATATATGCTAATCTATTAAAATAAAATATGTTCAACTTAGTGGTTATGAGAAGATGTATCTGTAATTTTGATTATTTCAAAATAAAAGTTATTACCTACAGTACAGGCCTGGAGGATTATGCAAAAAACGAGAAGTGTGGAGTTTTTCACTCCACACTTCGTGTGAGTAACTCAGAGACAAATAGTTTGACTTGGAGTGAGCTTGGAGTGCCTGAAGTGACTTCGAGTGTGGAGAAATATCGCGTCACTTCGCGGGAGTAAAATCACAGCACTTCGAGTGATTTTACAGGTAAATGAACAAGTTTACGGGACATAAAAATCAAATATATTATATCCGGTAGAAATTAATGTTTATGAACTTCTATACATGAAATGTTTTTAGTTGTATGCATATTACATTCAGAGATACTTGCCGACCGACGTACATTTATATAGCATGTTCAATGTAATTTATCACCAAAAATAAAACTTACTCGTAACATTATTTAATCCAAAATTATCTGTCTTATGTCTATAATTACTTTTTCATGTCTCAAACTGTCAAATATCTCGGTCTGTTTGATGCCACGTGCTTCACTCAGATCAAACAAACTCACATGTACAATGTGCATCAGCGTTTGTTCTTTGATCTTGTAACACCTGCAGCTTTATCTCTATGTATAAAACAGACTGAAGTAAAAAAAATATTTCGGCAAAGGGAACGCCGCAATTTCCTTTAAAACAGAACATTTTGATTTAAATACAGAACAATCGGGAATGTTAATTGATAAATACTTTGTGCATTCACAACTCAGAGGTGTCACACAGCTTGGATTTGCAAACAAATTCAAAATTGACTGAATTAGTACGACAGGCCATATTTTTCACACCAATCGCAAGTGACAATGCTAAGAGACTTAGCGGAATTTTTAAACGGAAATAAATATTCTAAATCAACATAAAGGTGATAAATATTTTAGGTTCTGACAAAAAATAACTCGATGCTTTTTGTAACAACAAGCAACATAACACTGCAAACAGTAGCGGCAATTATCAACGTAAAAAGTCGGCGGCGGTGTCCGATTCGACCTCTTTGATTCAATGGATCTTAATTCAACAGCTTAATTTTACAGGTGTGTTTTACCAATATTTTAATTAATAAATATTTTCACGCGAAGTCACTCCATAATACTCGGAGAAACGCAAGTCCCGCGATCGAAATTTTCACTCCAAACGGCCGCGAAGTGACTCCATTCTCCGAGTTACGCGAAGTCACGTTTTTTCTACTCACTCCACACTTCACGTTTTTTGCATAATCCTCCAGGCCTGTACTGTAGTTGTCTACTGCAAGTTTAGGTATCGATCATTTCCAGTAAAGGAACAAAATACATGTTGGGGATAAATCCGATATCATTTCTATTTCAGGCCCGTGCATTGGCTGCGCAGGCAGGCGAAACTGATCAGATACGTTTTATTGTTGGTACACAATCTCTGAGGCAGGAAAACCAGGTTTGTGAGAAAGTAGCACTGTCAAATAAGATTATGCATGATACAAGTGTTAACAATAACTTTGCAAGAAATTGGGCTTCAGCATTTAACTTTGAAAATCAAAAGGATTTCACAATGCTTTCTTTTTAATGACATGTTGTACAAATGTAACTTTAATGCTTTGTCAGAATGTCACTATGAAAAGGCTGTATAATTATTCTGATACCATGATGCCATTCCAAATATCAGAGATGGAGAAGTGAACAGTAGGGATCTTGGCGTGCAGATACAATGTACACAGCCTTATCAGAACCTGTATTTGACATTATATCTAGACACAGTTGGCTTCAAGCGCACTGTCCTTCTGACAGCTCTTGTTTACTTTACATCTGAGAAAAGCTAAGCACTCTGTCAACAGCAGGCTCCCTACCTGGAGACAGAAGCATTCCTGATGCATGTATAATAACACAAATGACTTTTTTTTACATTGAAACTTTTCAGGTCCACCATATAGATTTTGATGATGAAAATAATGTGATCAATAAAAATGTGTTTCTGCACAGAGAAGGAGAGATTTGGCATATAAGTGCTTCAACCATCGATAAAAATCTCTTAACAACTTGCTATAATAAAAGTAGGTAGATTTGTCCAGCCGTATTTTTTCATTTCAACAAGCGAAAAGTTCACCTAGCAATCGTTCCTGAGAAGAACCAGTACAATACTCCTATCTTTTGCAAGCAACTGCCAACTTTCTCACATAAAGAGACATGATTGGTAGCAGGGTTCAAACACATGTCCCTTAATCTATGAGTGGTTACAGTGATTTCAAGTCATCGACTCTAACCACTGGACCACTGAGGTGGACTTGTACTAATGGCTGAAGATGTAACTTCAGCAGGTAGTACAGTAAAGTTTCGATAATTAGACCACCATTCGGATCAGCCACCATTCGGACCAACATAGAGTTGTTTTAAATATCGTAAAAAATCTATCTGTTTTTGAACTTTTCATTTTGTAGTGACTGTGCTTATACGCATGAATATTAAATGGTACATGTATCAACAAAAATAAATAGGCACTTTACTCTTGTATATTGCATAAAATATCAGTTTTATCTTAATGTCACTTAAAGTGGAATTATGCACATTTTTTTCAAGTAAAAATCCAGCTGAAATAGGTGTGTCTACAAAGGGTAGAGGAAACAATAGCTTTTAACCCAATACAACAAACTATTCCTGCTACCAGTACAAAATAATGACTTTCCAAATATTACTTTTCCTATTAACTCACTATTTCACTAATAACACAAGGGAGATCACTGTCAAGAAAGGCAATATTATTTTATTAGTCCAATTTTTTTATTTCTAAAACACCAACTTCAAATACTAATGCAGCATTATCATTAGTTTAACACATTTAAACACATACTGACTGACAATTTCGGTGAATATCCAAACTTATCTATTGACCTGGATGCCAGGTATATATGATATTTACTGAACAAGTTTGCAAATTGAATGTTTGTGAAAGCTTTAGAGGAAACACATTATACTGCAAGATAAATGAAATATTAATGGTTTGCAAGCTAGATGAACTTGTCATAGATTGAGGGTCATGGGTTTGAGCCCTGCTACCAACAATGTCTCTTTGTGCGAGAAAGTTGGCAGTCTCTTACAGGGGATAGGAGTCTAGTACTGGTTCTTCTTAGAAATGATTGTTACGTTGAAATGACCAAGATACGGGTGTTAAACTACTTTAACAACAATAATAGGAAATATAAATACATCGAGTTAAAGATAAAATGTTGTTGCTGGCACAGTCATGTACTTACAAGTTGAAATCAGAATGTAATAAAAGATGAAAATAAAATATACATTGTGTAATGTAATTGGTTCTATGAGATGACATGAGACATGAAATAAGAAAATACAAATACTTGCAGCTTCAGAAAGTAAAGCAGAGACGAGAGCAGCCTTATGGAGACTGCCGGGAGATTTTGATGATGTTCAATCGGAGGATCAGTCATCACATCAGTCACTCAGCTTGGTGTGTCATCTTGATGCTACGGATTATGGTGATATGAAAAGGTAGTTACACACCACTGTACTACTGTAACTATCATTAACATCTTAGCACAATTAAGGCCTCTCTAGCCACAAAGAATTAAGCCATTCTGTTTAAAAGGACAAAGTCTGGACAACAATATCTGAAACGTTTTGCTTCATGGTGGCTCCAGTTTTCAAACAACATTACAATAATCTGTGTTATATTGCTTAATATTGTATTTTACAAAGCAGCAGTATTTTACTGACATCATGTTGGTGATGTACCATAGCATTCAGTTATGCCTTGTATTCACATTTAACTACTTGTACAGCAATTACAGATCTAATAATAAATTATTATGAATTGTTTTTTTGTCGTAAGCAATGAATGTATGTTGCTGTTCCCTCTGTTCCAGTATAATGTGGCATCCCTCCGGTGATAACTCCAATGTAGTTGGTCTGGCTGATAACCATATATTGCTGTGGGACGTAGACACCTCTGGAAATACTGCACAGGTGAGTTCATGATACTTCAATAGTCATGGTTGATAACCAGATAATGAAAACTTGAAACTTGTTTATTTGATTTAACGCCTAATTTTATAAATATACTCAATGGTGTTGTACACAGTCATGTAAACCAATATAAAATCAACATCAATACAATTTCATAAAACAAACAAAATATACTTAAGACAGGTATATGCGACATTAAACAAATAAAATGCAATTGTGTGAAAGTAAAAAGAATTAGTTAAATTAAAACTTATGTGTATCTACTATAAAACATGAAAAAAATCTAAAGTATTGATTTAGAAAACTCAAAATAAAATACCTGGTGTCCCTCCCTATTACAAACCGAAAACGTAGGAAGACACAAAATTACAATCTCATAACTATACTGCTTAAGATAATATGAAATAGTTCAACTTGAAACCACACTAGCCCTCCGGGTAACGTCAAGTACCGTTATAATGCTATGGGACATAGACTGCACAGGCAAGTTCATATTACTACAGTATATGATGTAGATATGGCTGATAACCACTAAACCATATAGTGCTATGGGACATTGATACCCATAGAAATTTCACTTTTCTACAGTAGACACCCATGGAAATACTGCACAGGCGAGTTCATGTTACTTCAGTAGTCAAGGCTGATAACCATTATATAGTGTTATGGAGCATAGATACCTCTGGAAATACTGCATAAGTTCATGTTACTACAATAGTCATTATAAAGGAAGAGATACTTGTAACAACTAAGGAAATAATTGAAAGTGCTGTTCTGAACCCTCACACAAAATGTTTGTAGTCAAAAATATTGTGTGTGTACGTGCATATGTGTGTGTGTTAATGAGTGCTGTACTGTTTCAGATGACAAGTTCTGCTGGTTTAGAGAGTAAAGGTCAACCAAAGCTAACATGTAGTAGCTGGGATCCACATCATAATTCTGTACAAATTGCAACAGCTAATGATACTTTCATACGAGGCTGGGACCTCCGGACAATGCAGTATGTTGTTACAACTTGTTACTTAAAGTCTGCACCAGTTCAGTACAGATTTTAAGAAAGCTTGTGGATAATCAAGTCATTCTTGAGTCCAACACCATTACTGGTGGCTCATGGAGATGTGGCATCGTGTCTATAGCAAGGACACTTCCTCTAGAAACATTGTTTGTCACATGACAGGTCAAGTCACATGACATGACCAGTGATTGATAAAAGCATTCTCTTTTTAGCTTTCCTGAGCAAAATGCTCAATATATGGTATTGTGATCACCCTGTTTGGTGTCATGCATTGTCAACAGTTAGCTTGTGCAAGCAATAGATGCTGCAGTTTTCATGGAATCATCATGAAACTTGGTCAAAATGAATATCTTGATAAAATCGTGAATGAGTTACATATGGGTCATCTGGGCTCAAAAACTAGGTCTCTAGGTCAAATCATAGGAAAACCTTGTGCACACAGTAGAGGCTGCATTTTGTTCCCAATTATCAGGAAAGTTGGTCAGAATGTTTGTCTTGATGAACTCAATGTTGGGAGTAAAGCTTGGTCACCAAGTACAATCTCAGAATAGTCAAGCAAGCTGTCTGTTCAATGTATGTTTCATTGAAATAGTGACGAATTTTACTAATATGACTTTCTTTTAAATACATGTATAGCATTCTCAGGCAGTTCTTTACAACCAATTGCCTCATTCGGAATTAAAACACCTTCTGTTTGGTATTTGGTGTGCCTGTTCGGTAATAGAGCACTTAGATTATTATTGAAATAGTATTATCTTTACCACATAAGAGATCAAACATTTTCCACCTTCATTGTAAAAGGAGACTAAATATCTTTTGTTGTTTTATGTTTGGATTAAATGCTTTTATATGCATTACGGTACAATACTAATTTGTTGCTTAAATATTCAGTACCGTAATAGAAGCCCCACCTCTAAATTAAGCAAAATAATATGGCTTGTGATAATGACTGACCCAAATTTTCTTTTTACAGACAGACATATGTCATAGAGAATGCACATGGCCAGCTAGTTAGAGATGTAGATTTCAACCCTAATAAACAATATTATTTGGTGAGTTGTGGAGATGATTGTAAAGTGAAATTCTGGGATGTTAGAAATGTCTCGGAGCCTATGAAAGCGCTCTCGGATCATTCTCATTGGTAAGTTTGCATGATTTTTGGCAAAGATTGCATTTACTTGCATTAAATGTTATACAGGTAGACCCCATGTGCCCATTGTTTCTTCTATACTTGTGGGGATAGACAACAGTTTCCCTTCCCTTATTTCAGAAGCAGATAACATGTAGAATATAAACTTTTTAGTGGCAGGGCTGGAACCTTGCATTATGAAGAAATTTTAATTTCTTGGCCTTTAGACCATTGTAAGAACATATGATAGATTTGTGCTATAGCCAGATGTTGTCATTGTTGTATGGTTTTATTGCCCATTGCAACCGTATCTCAGTCATTTGTACAGACGGGCAGTTTACCTGTCCATCGTTTCTTGGAAGGACCATTACTAGAACCCTATCCTCCATAAGAAACTGCAAATTTTCTCACATAAAGAGTCTTTGTCGGTAGCAGGGCTCGAACCCATGACCCCTAATCAATGAGAGGTTACAGTGATTACATGTCAGCGGCGCTAACCACTTGACCAAGGAGGCAGACGTTGTTGTGGTCAGATTTCAGTGTATGTAACAACTTAATGGTTAGTAAGTTAAATGGTTCCTGATGAACAATGATTATATTTCAGGGTATGGTCGGTACGTTATAACAGGTTCCACGATCAGCTAGTTCTGTCATCCAGCAGCGATAGTCGTGTGATTCTCAATAACATTAATTCATTATCCTCGAACCTTACGGTCATCTCATTGAAAATGATGAAGATGATGAGGATGAGGATGATGCTGAGGGAATAGAAAGCAGGTATTACATTTGTGAAATGTTTAATTTACACTGTACTTAGAGCTTAGATATTTGGCATGTAGCATGTCTTTGTGGACCTCTACCAAGATTGTTCAAGTTGTGAGTCTAACGTCAAAATTTAGGGGGAGGGGACACTGTTAATGAAAATAGAGTAAACCTTAAATTGGTTCTTCTCACGAACTAATGGACGGAATGTCACCAAACTTGCTCTGTAGCATTCTTGCATTGTGTCCTAACAAAAAAACAGGAAATTGTTCCAGTCCGTTGCACACAGAGGCTGCTGTTACTAAATATAGAAAAATCTTTAAATGGCTTCTTCTCATGAACCAATGGAATATCACCAAACTTGCTCCGTAGCATCCTTGCATTGTCCCCTTTCATAAAACAGGAAATGATTCTTTACCAGTGCACATAAGAGGCATAGAGTACTACAGTACTTCCCAATACTTCAGTATTTTACAGTACGATATAGTACTTTAGTGCCATAGTGACCAGCATATAAGCTGGGGTAAAAATCACTTCCAGTGATAGTCAAGTTTTGTAGTCAGCAGTAGTCAGTATGGTAACAGATTTTGATTGAAGTTTAAAATTTGAACAATAATTTTTGCTTTTCCTTGTACTTTCACAGTTTTATTTAGTTTTTGAGGCCCTAGAATCTGGATAGTTGTGTAGAATCATTCACTAAAAGCCTTTGTAATCCCTTGCTTTATTTTCTTCTTACTTTGTAAGTCTAAATATTTCAAAAGTAATTCATCCCAAAAGGCTCGAAATGAATTATTTCTTAAGAAATCATGCTGTGGATAAATTTCAAAGACAAAAGATATGCGTAGGCTCAGAAGTCAAGAAGTGTACAGAACATGTAGGATAGATCTATACATGTATGTGTGTATTGTATTGTGTATGATTGTACAGGGAAGCAAGCCCACCACAGGATGGTGTTATAGCAACATATGAGGAACATGAAGACAGTGTGTACACAGTAGACTGGTCCTCTGCCGATCCCTGGGTGTTTGCTTCTCTAAGCTACGATGGTAGACTGGTTATAAACAGAGTTCCAAGGGCAGAGAAGTACAAAATTCTTCTGTAGTGTCTGGTAACAGTGCCGTTTGGGCTTCATTCAGTGGATTCACTTTTACATGGTGATTGGTTAAATACCTAATAGTGCAATATTTTATTGGAATAGAAGAGATGTGGGATGAAGTATGGAAGTTATTTAAAGTGTAAGGCTGAAGTATGAAGAATGGCGGCTGGACTTTACAGGGACCAATTCAAACATTCCTATATATAGGTATTTCTGAAGTGCTAAAATTGAAGACAAAGGGAGGTAACAAGCAAGGTTACCAGGAGGCAGTGCAGATTTTGTCATAAATCAGGCCTTTCTCTGTCCATGGAATATCACTGTCATGTCATGCAACCATAGGAATACAAGAAAAATGTCAGCAATCTTTGTTTGTGCATCAACTATGAATTGAAAGTATAATCAGTTAGAACATTTAAAGATGTTCTGCTGAAGAAATGTAAAAGGACCAAAGGTCAAAAGTCAAAACATTTAAAATAAGTCTAAAAAGTGTTAAGGAACAGAATAGTCTGTACAGTAACACATATTTCCTTATTTTTGAAGAAAGCATCTTTTCTATAACTGCTTTTAATAGTTTGCTTAAACACATGAAAACTATGGTTATGGTGGAACAAGCTTATTCTTGAGGACCAAATTATTTGCTTCACTATATCGCAATGCTATTTAATCAGTATCGCAAACTTTTAGCATAAGTGTTTGGATATAAGGTATTTCCCTGTACCCTTTATCTTAACGCTAAGTACATTTATACTTGGATAGGGAATGGATATTAAAGTAAAACTGAATTTCATTCCTGCTGAATAGTTACTCAAGTATGAATTGATGTTTTAAATTTTTTTAATTTCTTTCTTTTATCACGATCATTATGAATATGATCAGAACTTTACTTGACCATACTCAATGAGTTAAGTTATAGTCCTCTTTTTATTAAAATTATTGGTTTGAAAATTGAAAAAATGCAAAACCTGATATTTACAAACTGAAATGCTGATAAGCGAAAGAAGAAAAGACACCCGTGTTGTGAAAATACAGGAATGTGATATTGTAGAGGTATATTTATAAGTTATGAGTTACAACTTAAATCAGTCAAATTTCTTCGCTACAGAACATGCTGTTTGCTGTTTTGGGAGATATGCAAAAATCTAGCATTTATGAAGAATGGACTCGGCTTAGGGGCTGCTATTATTCCTGTCATGTTAGTAGATCTGTATTACAAAAGACCTGTGGCTCTTGTTACATGTTATGAAATATATATCATGTTAAATAAAACTTCTGTGTACTAAACAGCCATCATGTTCAGTTGATTTCCTTCTGCTTCCTTGATTATTTTTATCAGTACTCCCACCAAAGGTGGAGAGATATTGTTTTGGCTTTGGCTACCCATGACATTTTCTGTCCAGGGCATTATCTCGTCCAGGGCCTGGTGTGTCCATCATCCGCCAAAATGCTTCATGTCTCGTCAACAATTGCTCCAAACGACATCTCCTCAACCAGTAGGCCAGTTTCAACCAAACTTCAAAGGACTGTTCCTTAACAGCCACTGCACATAATAGCCATCAGAGCTAAAAAGAGGAAAACCTTTAAATGACATCCCCTCCTTATCCACTTTGCCAATTTCAACAAAGCCTCACAGGATTGTTCCTTGGATCAGGTTTACTACCAAAATTGCTCAAATATTTCCTCTGTGCTGTATATTATGGCCACCAGAGCTTAAAATCCTGTATCCTTTCAACAACATCTCCTTGATCACCGGACAAGTTTCAACCAAACTTAACAGATAAGTTTCTTTGATGGTTCTGTTCTGCTACACATAATGGCAGCCAGAGCTAAAAATAGAATATCTTCTTAACCGCTGGACCAATTTCAACCAAACAAGATTGTTCCTTGAATGATCTTCTTTCAAAAGTAGTGAAACGGTTCTCTTCTGCTGCACAAAATGGCCACCAGAGCTTAGAATAGAAAATCCTTTAAACAACATATCCTTAATCACTGGGTTAATTTAAGCCAAACACTAGGATTGTTGCTCGGATGGTCCTCAAACAGTTCTGCTTGGCTGCATAAAATGGCTGCCAGAGCTAAAAATAGAAAAATCTGTAACCAACATCTCCTTAACCATTGGGCCTATTTCAGCCAAACTCCACAGATTAGTTCTTTGGATGGTCCACCACTAAAAGTGCTTTTCTTACATATTCTATAGTCAGAAACTTAAAAAATTTTGTCTTCTAAAACCAGATGTGTTGATTTAATTTAGCTTACAATGATTAAGTTCTTTATGATTGTAACTTGCAGAAAAAAAAGAAAAAAAACAAAACAAGTAAAAACAAGTATGGAGAGTGCATGTAGTAGTTTGCACAAAATTGTTATGCCTAGATAGTCCAACAGAATGTGCAGATTGACCCTGAATCAGATGTTATATTCAACTTTGTAAACCATGTAGCCTGCTCAAAGATCAAGGGCACAGTTGGTGATTAAACTTTATCAACACTAGTATTCAGTTTATTATCATACATGTAAGTATAGTGGAACCTACTTATAGTGAATTTGGTTATAAGGAAGTCTTGGTTATAAGCAACTGATATTTCTGTCCTGATTTCTCTGCTATATATTCTATCTGAATAGCCTCTGGATAAAGCAAACTCGGATATAGCGAAGTCAGATATAGTAAAAACTTGATTGGTTATAATAAATGCATTTATATACCCCAACATGAACTTTTAACTTGTTTACAGCAAACTAATACCACAATATTAAGGGTGAAAAGTTGTTAATTAGGTATGCTAAATTACGCGTGTAATGCAAGTACATTGATAACCCTTATTTGATAATAAAATTGGTGTTAAAGTTTTTATATTCAACTTTTAACGTATGAATTAAATTCACGGACTAAGTTGTTCACGCATACTTACTGTGTAGTGCTAATTTGTCTATGCAAAATCGTCTTGACTGTTACTGCGTTTCTCTTACAGCAGTACAGAATTTCACTAACGTCAGCAATGGTAACCCGTAACTTCCATGGTAACAGTTTTAACGGGATGATAGTGAATGTTACACTATATGTTCTGCACCTGAAACAAGACATTTATAACTTTGCATCGAGGCTAAACCGTAATGACTCTGTAACATGCAACATTTAAATTAATACAGATAGCTTCTAGTTTGGACGCTGTAACATAAAAAAGAAAAGAAATGAAAAAGCCTGCCAAAAATACCAATTTTAAAGTATGTACGATCACAATTTAATCAGCTAAACTTTATTTTTTGCAAGTTACATCCGATTAGAAGACATTACCACACCAAAAGATGTGGTTAAGCACTGTTGTCAGATCGATGAATATCTGTGCGAATCAAATGTCACATCTTGATAAAAGTGAAGCTGGATGCAAACAATATGCACAACATATAATAGGTACATATTGAGGTTATCACAACTGTAATATATTACCATTTTACATGCTTTTGTGAGATGATATTGACATTTCGTCCATTTTTGACTCATCTATAGAGAGAAACATCGTAACCCGATGTCGTTGAAACCTAACTTCTATTGTAACACAATTTTAACAGGGTGATTTGCTTATATTATCAAAGAAGGACCTTGGTCATAATATAAATAGTCGTTAATTCACACTTACAGTACAGTCTAGTTTTGCACGGGCAACTCGTATGGTAAATGTTGAATGCATCGGGTGATTATCATTCGGGGTAGTTTTCAAACATAAAGTCGTGTCTAATCGAAAACATACGGAAAAGTACAACACACTCATGATTTAATTACTACATGTAGACATCTGAACTCCCGGCTATATGTTTTGATGAACAACAACAAGCAGGGACACATTTATTATTTCTTAATTATAACTTAACATTTTAAGTTCGTAATTTCGTTCCCTCTGATGCTTAGGAAACTACTGCCTGATATTAATCTAGTCCATTATAAAACTCATCTATTTCAGTTATGAATAATAACAAAATTCGTTACAGTTTGATCGAGGCTAAACTTGTAGCGTTTTCTTATTCCTGACTTCCCAAATGTTGATAAAAGATAATTATATTTCACACCGCAAGACTATGCAAGTTAATTGTCTTTACACATCTGTAAAATTATTACCTTTGACTTTGCTCTTCTTAAATCATTTGTTTCAGGTAATTTCAATATGTAAATAATTATTCCACTTAACACAAGGCAGGAAGATTGTGTTACAGGAAGCTTTTACTAAACCCAGATTATTTACCAGATGTTCACATGCTTATGTTAGTTATAAATGTATATGCTTCAAGGATTTAAGCATGTACAAATCATGTAGAAATAACAAATAAATTGTTTTTCAGGGAGTCAGCAAAACAGCTAGATCCTACGATACAGAATGGCCTTTTCATTTTTGCAGTATCGAACTCGTGTGTGAATCCAATAGTTTATAGTAAGTGCCTTCTCGTGAGTTTGTTATTTACTACTTTCTTTATCATTCAAAATTTGTCAAGCTATATATTAACAACGGCAATGTAGTAACTACATGAAATCGAGCTTGAGTGAGTTTGGTCCTTATGGTAATAGAAAGGCTTAGCATCGTGGGTGAGATGGCAGGTATTGTAGAGTTGGCAGTGGAAATAAAAATACAAATAAAAATGAAAATGTAACAAGAAAGGAGTTAATGGTATTTCACAATGTTTTATTGTCGTTTATTGTCGTTACATGAGCCAATTTGCAAAATTATATCAGCAAACAATTTGCTAGAGGTCTCTGGTGTTCTTGGTGACAGACCCATGATTCAACTGTTTTGTTGTTCTTGGCTTCGACGGTTTTGACAAAGTTGGCCACATGTCCATTGTCTGTTAGGGACATGACAAAAAGTTGGTCTCACATGATTTCAATAAAGTTGTTTACGGGTATATTAAGCTGTTGCTAGTTCATCTTTCTAAAAATAGATGCTAGATTATACTAATAAAATTTAGGAATAAATTAAAAATGAACCAATCGGAAAGTGAACCATTTTGTCATATTCTGACGTCATCGTTGACGCGTCATCGTTGTAGCGTAAGCGTTACATAAATCTATAAATAGAAAACAAGTTCGAACAAGTCCAATATCTTTGGGTCTATTGTCGTTATATGAGCCAATTTGAGAAATTATATCAGCAAACAATTTGCTAGAGGTCTCTGGTGTTCTTGGTGATAGACCCATGTTTTAACTGTTTTGTTGTTCTTGGCTTCAACGGTTTTGAAACTAAATATGATAACCAAACATAAAAAACAACTTAAGATGTAATAAATGTACAACAAACTACTTCTCCTTCGGGTCATGTAAAACTTGGAAATTTTCTCTCAACTCGAATTGTGAGAAAATATACCTTATCGGCGCTATTCTAAACAAATGCCAACTGGGGATCATAGAATGATATTAGAGAGGCTTCAGAATGCCCGAACAGTTTGCCAAGTTGGCACCGTTGGTGATGCTCATTATTTAGGAAAACAAAAGCGATAGTCGTTAAATGTTGATCGGGAAAACTTGTGACAAAAAAAAGAACAAGAAAAGACATTGAATACATTTATTATAAAATCAATAAATCGTTGTATTGAACACTGTTTTATTGTCGTTTATATGAGCCAATTTGAGCGATTATATCAGCGAAATAATTCGCTAGAGGCTTTCGCTGTTGAGGTTGATAGACCCGCGTGTCAACTGTTAAATTTTCTTGTTCTTGGCATCGACGGTTCCGATAAAGTCTGCCACATATCCATTGTCGGTTAGGGACATGATGAGAAGTTGGTTAAACACCTTCCAATACAGTCGTTTGGTTTTTGATAAAGATGTTGCCAGTTCATCTTTCCACAAATGACATCCATAGAAGTCCAGAGCAATGACAAGGAATCGAACGTCAAATCTGTCTATCAACTCTGCGCCTGAAGTAATGTTTGGATCAAATAGATCGTCCAAAAAATTGCGTGTGCATCGTTTTTATATGGTCTTTATCCAAGAAGAACAATTCGTCGAAAAAGACTGGCAAGCTTTCTAGATTCTACCCCAAGCTGTTTTGGGTCATGGTACCTGGATAACATATCTATGGTTGAAGATCGTTGTCTACTCAAATCGTTGATGTAACTTGCATCTTCCATATCAGAGTTAATTTTAACGTGAATGCTTGTGGTCAGGTCGAAAGTTTTTTTGAAAATGAATGAGAGTACAATGTGTGGCACAATGCGCGAACAGTTGTCAGCGCGCGGTTGTGTTTTTTGATTGCTCAATAGGTGTCGTCTGTAGGTGTCAGTGGGCGTCAGTGGGCGTGTTTCCATGACGACCCTGGTTATAAGAAATAATTTTTTGTTTGGAGTGAAATGATTCAGTCCTACTGTGACATTTGAAGTAAGCGGTCGTATTTTATAGCACTGAGTCAAGATGATAACTTATGGGCAGGCGATAGAAAAGTTCAAGACGTATAAGAAAAAAGGACTTGTCAGTAAGGCGCGACACTTGATACAAAATATAGATAACATATATATGTGCTAACATGCTTGGCCCTCGATGGATCAGTTCGGTTTGAGAACATTTCGAGCTTGTTGAAATTGAATTTGTTTGAGCATGATATTAGAGAGGCTTCAGCTGACATGGAAATATCTGAGGTGATTTCAGTGGCGAGATTCCTGTTGGAAAATGAGTTTTTTTCACAAACTTGAGCATTTTAGCATTTGAGCCGAGTGTTTTTTTTCTCTGTACTCGTAACCTAAAAACTTCTTATACGA
>JAFMSR010000005.1:12885127-12897627 GCA_022818135.1 Saxidomus purpurata
ATACTGAAATTTGTCGGATTTGCCGTGTCGGCGCCTCAAATTTGTAGTTCTGGCGTGCTCGCGTACTTGCGCCACGCCAACACGCCAGAACGACAAACAAGCGCGCCGATACGATAAATAAGGTAGTTGTCGTACTAGCGGTGACGCCAAAACGACAAATGTGAATTTGGTGTGTCTGAGGGGCGCCAACAAACCAGACGGACACATTCTTGATTCGGCGTGTTGGCGCACCCGCCAATACGACATATGACATGCAATTCGCCAGAACGAAATTGCAGAAATCAGCCACCATACATAACCTATTAATAACAAAAAACTTACCAGTATAACACCACCATTTACAAATTCACGTTTAGGTATACATTCGTATATTGTTCCTTTATCTAAAGTGTCCATTAGAGGACTACTAGTATCAACAGATGCGAAGGCTTGTAGTGATCTACTTTCTGTCTGACAGCGCCTCAGAAACATACCAGTAATGGAAACCTTCCGTTATTGTTGGCTCAAAATGACTTTACCCCACGCTTAGAAACTACCGCCACATTTCCAGTGGCTATCTTCAGAAAATTTAATACGTTGTATTGTTTTTTCCTTCGATCTGTTTAACATGTGATGGACATGGTTGAACTGCATCCCTTGTAGCTGATAAATAGGATGGACGAGTGATATACAGTGAGATATATTCAGCGCAATCTGTTTTTATCACTTCATGTATATGCTGTACCGCATTGATACCAAAGCAGGTTAGGTAATGTTTAACAATAACCATATTTAAACTTAGTCAAACTCCCTGCATTTCAGTCCAATGAAAACATACTATGTATAAGATATTTGACCATGTTTCAAAACAATGGTCCTTATTGTGACAGATATGGCTGATACTGACACGTAAGGACTACATTTTCGTATAATCTTAACTATTCTCTACTTTCGGTCCTATAACTTGTGACACGTAAGTTTGATATTAGTTAATATGTTTTATATTTAAAATAAAAAACATTTTCCGTATTATCTTTCGTTGTCTTCAAACAATTTTCGAAGTACATTTTTTCATAGAGTTTAAGACCATTAATTGAGGATTGGCAGGTCAAGAATTAAAGGGAACTAAAGAAAGAGATAGTGAAATTCAGTAAATCGACAGAATGACCCCAGGTTTTTTAACTTTTTATAATTCATAGAAAAATAATTGTACAATCGAATCTCTACATACCAACTTTCATTTTCCAAAAAAAAAAGTTCATTTAAAAAGAATCAATTTTTCACTTTCCTTAGTAATGGATAAGGAATTAAAGCATTCGTCTCATGCTTTGATGAGTTCTTGTTTTGCTGAAGTTTTACCGAAACGTTTCACCCTTTCGTTCAAAGAGGCTGGAACAAAACGTTTCACGCCTTCGTTCGGAGGGGCGTGGATCAAACGTTTCACGCCTTCTTTAGGAGGGGCGTGGATCAAACGTTTCACACCTTCGGAGGGTAGGGGATAAGGTCATTCGAATAGCGACATAACTTCGTGTACTTTGCTGCCTTTTCTGTGACAAACCAAGTTAATGCAGATAAACACAGCCTGATTCATTACAACTGCCCGGTAATTGCCTGAAATCAGGAAAATGTATGTATGTGTATATAACACGCTCAGGAAATACATGTGTTTTCAATTACTACAGGGCAATGGAGAACGCCTCTAATGAGGACCTTATCAAGTCGATAGAACGACCAGAAGACGTGGATAAACTAGATCTAGAGGAGGCATTTTCGTGGTTAGAAGGGAATGAAATACCATTTGAACATTTAGAGACTCTGGAAGAGATGCAAACACTCATAAAATATCATCTTCAAAATCACGGAAGTAGTAAGGACGTCCCGAAGACAAATGAAACAACAGCAAATGACAAGACGACCGTAAGTACGCACTTTGATAATAATCCGGGCCCTTGTTCTAATACTTGCAGTCGTGCTCGTTTTTAAGTGCGTGTACTTTTAGCAGATTTGCCCCTTTTAGAATTAGCAAGCCAAATCTTTTTTGTCACATATATCTATTTCATGGTGCATTTGGTTCAATCTACATTTTTGTATTATTTTGTTGTTGTTTTCTTGCCTCATGTCTGTTTATTACTTTTTAGCTCTGACATGAGCACCTAGAGCTAAATGTTTATTACAATCGGAAGTGAGACTATGATTGTGATCGCTTTAGTGTCCATTCATTCTGTCTTTCGTCTGTAGTGTACAACCTTGCATATGCATTTTCAGAGGCTACATTTGTCGATGGATCCTGAAGAAACTTAGTCAGAATATATGTCTTAAAGAAACATTATGCGCATATTACTGCACATAGTGTATTTTTAATGATAGTTTTATAAAAGCAATTTTCTGTTGCTGTGCATTTAAATGTGTTAAACTAATGATAATGCCGCATTAGTATTTGAAGTAGGTGCTTTAGAAATAAAAAATGGACTAATAAAATAGTACTTCCTTTCTTCGCAGTGATCTCCCTTGTGTTATTGTTGTTATTGGTAGAGATTTCGACAGTGCAGTGGAAGAAAAGCAACTCCTGCATGCAGTTGGTTTTTTTTAATTGACTCTCCCAGTCTAAATAAGAAAATAATATTTAGAAAGTCATTATTTCGCACTGGTAGCAGGGAGAGTTTGGTGTATTGCTTTTATTTTACCTATTACAGATGGGGTTTTACTTGAAAAAAAATGTGCATAACTCCACTTTAAAGAAATTAAGGTCGAATTTGAATAAGGGTCATCTCGGGTCAAAATCTATGTCACCAGTTCAAATCATAGAAAACATTGCGTTTACAATAGAAGTTTCACTTTTTATTGAATCATAATGAAACTTCGTCAGAATGAGTGTCTTTATGAAGTCTAGGTTGAGATGATTATGGGTCATCTAGGATTAAACACTAGAACACCAGGTCAATTCATAGGAAAATCTTGTTTATGCATTAGCTAGAAGCTGTATTTTCAATGGATGTTCGTGTAACTTTGTCAGAATTAATGCCTTGATTAATTCTAGATTGAATTCGAAAAATCTGGGTCAACATGTAGGTCACCAAGTCAAATCATTTGAAGCTTTTGTGTAATCAATAGAAGCTGAATTTATCATTGGATCTTTGTAAATCTTTGTCAAAATTAGTTTCTTTATAAAATCTAAGTTAGTCATCTCGGTTCAGAAATTAGGCCACTAGGTCAAGTACTAGAAAAACCTTGTGTTTGCAGTAGAGATGCGTTTTTACAGGGTCTTCATTAAACTTTGTCAGAATGAGTGTCTTGATGAAATCTATATCGAGTTCAAAATTGATCATCTCTGCTAAAAAACTAAGTCACCAGGTCAAATCATAGAAAAACGTTGTGTTTGCAATTATCAGATTTTCGTTAAACTGTGCCAGAATGATTGTCTTATTGAAATCTAGGTCGAATAGTTCATACGGATTATAAACTATGTCATCAGGTCAAATGCTACAAAAACCTTATATATATAATAGAGCCTGTTTTTTCAATGGATATTCATGAAACTATCTTGTAAACATCTTTATTGATTTCGAATATGGGTCATCTCAAACAAACAACTAGGTCATTATGTTAAATCTAAGAAAACCCATGGACATGTATATGCAAAAGAGGCGGCATTTTTTAGATCTTATAAATCTTGACCAGAAAAAAGTGTCTTCATGTAGTCTAGTTAGTCAGTCATCTCGAACGAAAAACTAGGTAAACAAATCAAATATCAGGAAAAGATTGTGTATACAATAGAGCCTGCAATGTCAATGGACGCATGTCATATGGTAAAGTAGCATTTCATTTTAGAGTGAATTGTTGATGGGAGAAATTTTAACCAAAGACAAAATAATGAAGGAAGAGTTGTCAGATGTATATCTTGAACTCATGAAGTTTGTTAATGAAGTTGGTGAAGATCAGCGATCGGTTATGGAACAATTATATGGTGACTTAAACGAGAAACTAGTTGCGTATCAGGAAGAACTTATAAATAACGAATGCCCTATAGTTGTAGCTGGTATGTAAGTTTTTTTTATAAATCCGCCTTATCATTCCATATATTTATCAAATGCTAAGAATAGTTTATATGGGTCATTAATTCAGTTCCGGTGACCCTGACTTATATTTTGTTATAGTTCCTGCATTGGCTAGAGTTTGATATACATGTTTCTTATTTCATGCATTGCATTAATTTGTCTGGGTTTTTTTAATGTATATTTTGTACCTTTTTAAAGTTTGTATTATATCATTTGTACATGAAATATAGTTTAGCTGTATTCTTTATATGCTACATTGCAGGAGAAACTAGCGCCGGTAAAAGCAGTTTGTTGAACCTTTTACTTGGTACTGATGTTCTGCCGCACTCTCTCCTTTGCGCTACTTCAACAGTTTGTCGTCTGCATAACAGTGAAAATAAAAAATTCGAAATAATCACCAGAGAAAATGATATAATTACGATAGAAGTAGACAACAATCACACAAACGCAGAGGAGACATTGAAAGAGAAACTAAAACCGTACGTCAGCAGTACAGAAAGTCGTCAAGAACACATGTACAAGCAAGTGGAAATATATTGGCCTATACCCATGCTTCAGGTTAATGATGCTTATTAGTCCGAATCGCCCGTAAGACTGAACGATTAAAGGTGACGTGTTAATTTGTTAGTACGTAACGAAAGCAGTCTTCCCGAAAATAGCCTGTCTGCCTGACATGTCAGGTAAAGGCAAATTCATGTTGCTGTCTGGCCCAATATCAGACACTTTGTGGCCTTTTACTTAATAGCTTCTTTTCGAGAAGGCAAACTTTTCATTTGTCGGACAAAGTGTTGTGTTTGCCAGACTGAATGTCAGACACTGTTCAAATTCATTTCATAAAGACTGCGAAAGAAATTGCATGTGATTAACGTTAAATTTCTGAAGTGATGTTAACCTATGAATCTCACATTGTATTAATGAAATCGTGAATAGCTACAAAGCATGTTTGAAGATACAGTTTGACTTGAAATTGACCTACGATCGGGAGGTGCAAGATGGAGCCCATGTCACAAATTGCGTAGTGATATGGGGTCTCGTCTCATTCCTGACAAGTATATTTAGTTGACTTGATGTTTCAATGTGCGCATTATCACGACCTTACTCATGCATTGTTCAAGAAATTATCTTTTCCACATTTCCATTTGAGTAATTATTACACGCTGCCCTGGAGGCGGCGTGTATATTGGAATGCAGTAAGTAAAATTTACATGGGGTGACGTAACTACTTTTAGACTGTAGACTGATTTCACAGTGTGTTCTTTTGTAACAAGCGGTCTTTTGATTTGAGATCGCGAACCAGTCTAAATTTTACGGAAATAGCCGATTTTAAACGAATGACTACGAAATTATTTTTAGTAATGACGGTAGTTGGTTCAAATAAAGTTGTTTTTTTTTTCGAAATAATTTTTCTTTCGTACAAGAATAATATAAATTGAAGCAAATTTATATGTTAGAATTCTAGACTTAGGAAAATAAAAATAAAAATTATTTCAATGATTTGACTATTAAGCTATTTTTAGTAACGACTCTGTAACCACAGTGTAATTGACCAATCAAACATGTAGTTTCAAGCGTGGGTTCGAATTATTTTTTTTTCCCGAAATATTTTTTTCCGTACGTGGACTGTTCGTTGAAGTTTGCTATATGAAAAGCCTTCTATGTTACATCAATAAGGCATAAGAATATATAAAGTGATGTTTATATCGAGGAGCAACAAAGCTCTATCTGCTTCTCTGTCTTGAACTTGAAACTTTTTCGATTACTTCCCTCGATATGGAGAATGTTGTTCGTTCAGATTTTAAAAACATACCTTTATCGGTATCAAATTCCACTCCCTTAATCAAAAAAGCATAATGTGACAGCAGCCAATTTCCATACAGAGGAAACAATGCCTATAGACTTGACGTAGAATCATCTTTTTTAGCATTAAACATTAACAAATGGTCAGCCATATACAAAATTAGAGTGCAAAAAGATTAGGTTTGGTTAATCACCATACATTAAATCCAACATTACTAATTATCGCAACCCCCACTCCATTTGGCGGCGTTCAAACATTTGACTTGTAAAATCTATACTACATGCATTAGTATTATTGAAGTGATGTTCAAAATAAAGAAAATGTTAATCTAAATTTTTTACAATTTAGGACCGGGTAACCATTGTTGACACTCCAGGAGTAGGAGAGAGTAACGAGATATCAGATAGGTTGTTTGAATATCTACCGAATGCTGTAGCTTTTATCTACGTCATCAACAGTGCAAATGCCGGCGGTATACAAGAGGACCGAGTAATTCTTTATACACAATCTTTACGCAAAGTCCCACGCCTTTTATTATTTTGTAAACAGTTTTAAGGTTTTGTTTTATCTACAATTCGTTTGAACGGGAGCAAATGAAATTTATTCATTTCATGGCTTCTTTATGTGGTACTATCTTTGATTATAAGTTGTTTTACCCACAGACTGGGACCAAAACACTGCATCATAGTTAAAGATAGGCTTGTTACATATTACCTATTACAAATATATATAACTATTATATAAATATTTATATTTTCCATAAACGTTTAGTTCAATACCAAAATGCAAGCCGTTTGAAAAAGCGACGGCTACATTGTAATTTCCGAAATTATTACTTTTTTGCCAATCCGAAAAAAGCTTATACATTTCTAACCCTGATTCCTTTCCCTATAACAAGCGTTCAAACAATCTGTCGTTTGGGAGAAATAGATTTGTTAACTATTTCTACTAACCAAACAGATTCAATAAGATCTGCTAAAGCATGATTTATATGATTTGCGGGATGTGACGTCACAGAGCACCAGATTACAGCTATTTCTGATATTACTTTCAAGCTTCTGCACATTCTGGAAAAGCAAGAACAGTGGCGGTTGGAAGGTCGATTGACGGCGTTCGACTACACATCAACTATTATCGTCTGCAACAAATGGGATATCGTGGAGAAAAGACACGAGGAAGAGAAAGTCTGGAAGGATACGGGAATCAAATTACAGAAAGCGCTGCCAGGCTTCCCTCTGAATCAGGTTCTCAGAATGAGCGTTGGCGAGGTAGTATAGACACGGAACTGCTTCAATCAAAGATTTTGGCATTTCATAAATGCTTAGTTGCATTTATTGTTTATATTAATTGAAAAGAATAGTTATGTTGATTTATGTTTTTTATTGTGTAGCTGGTACTTTAACTGTGTTACTGAGAACAACAAAACGGATTTTTGATAAAAGGAAATAAATGATATTTCCTCATCAACATTGATAATTTAATTTTACCGTTTTTCAGTTCGGTTTCATGCTATTGAGCTTAAGTTCGAACATTTTTTTTGTATATTTGAAAAAGAAAATTGTGTGGCTATCACTCCCTGGTTCGCTTGTGCTGTCGCAGTCGTGGGTTCGGTAGAGCTCAGATGCACCAATCAGTCAGATAGTGATACCGCTAGTATGTTATGTCTTAGCCAAATATTCAATTTCATTATCCTGTTACAGGCTGACAGATACATGAAGACAGGATTGGGTTCGACAGAAAAATTCAAATGTCTTTTGGACAGCATTAAAAGATTAGTTCCAGCTACTTTAAAGGCAAAAACTAGCAAACATTTTAAGTAAGCTTAGCTGCAATAGTGGTGTCTGTACAATTGAAAGCTCATATACCGGACATTTTTGTAAATAATAAGGTAATATACATTAATATGTTAGATCGAAAATCACACACAAACCAGTTGAAAACAAATTGTGCTTTCGGAGATGCTGTGATTTTCCGTTTTAATCTTTTCTCTCTTTAGTGTGTTCTATAGTTCTTCTGACTAGTATTTACGTTTTTCAATACAGTTTAATTAATAAATGTAACAAATGCTATCAAACCAATTTAATGCTTTTCGGGTGCAGTTTGATGCCACTGTTTGTAAAGATCCTTTAGAAATTTCTTTTGTTATTACAGTGTGTTAGGGCATGTAATTCTTGCGCTTTTGTTTGACGATAATCTGATCTGGTTTTGCAGATTCCTAGACATGTTTCTTCAACAGTTGCAGTCCAAAATCCAGTCAAGACTCCGCAATGCTAAGAAATCAGAAGAGGAAAAGAAACAATTGCATGACGACGTCGTAGGGCGTTTGGAAAATCTGAAAACATGCTCAGACAGGGTAACTTTGAAAGTTATTTTTGGTATATTTTATGTTTTTGAAATCGTAAGTATTAATTACTACATCAGAGATAAATTAAATACTGGATTAATTTCACTATAAGTTTGTACGCGAGTTTTTTTTAATGTTATAATAGAAATTGATTTGGGATGCTTTCAAAAGCCGGCACTAATTAATTTACGTAATTGTTTTGTCCCGAAACCAAGAACGATAACACAACATCTGTATTGTCACAGTAGGGATATAAGATACTCCAGTGATTAAGTATACGCATGGATTTATGTTACTAAAAAACCTAAAGCTGATTATGCTGCAACCAATACAAAATATTATACTGATATATAAACTTAATATTACTGCAAAGGTGTTTTGAGAAGGTGAGGGTATCCAACAGTCTTTTGATATTGGACTGATACAGCCACATTGCTACGCATTCATTTATTTAAGTGTCCCATTATATTAAGGTATATCTACAAAACCTTTTTTATGAAACAATAATATACACCATTTAGTGTTAATATCTTTATATTGAAAAAAACAACAACACCAAAGTGCACAAGAATTTTGCTTTACTTTTTGCCTTGAATGTACTTTACACCGTAAAGGGAAACACATTGTGAAACCTCCGCAGCAGTTGTTCTCCTTACGGCGAAGAACATTTATTTAGAAGAGGTCATTCAGTCAAAAATAAGAATGAAATATGGGTTTAATCAGTAAAGATGCAAATAAAACATGCACACGTCATTTGAAAAAAGTTTATGTATGAAATTGTCAAAGTTTTGAAACTTGTATATATAACGATTTATTAAAATATTCACCTGTTCTAATATACGGACAATGAAGTTGCTCATAAGCATCCCAGTTTTACTGATTTTTTTGTTTTTATTTAAGAATAATCACCTTTCGTCAGTATTTCAATTCTTTCATTTCAATTGGACAGAAAACTTATTATTGTACCTCGCTTAAACTCTTGTATATAATAAAATTCAGGTAAAAAGAAAGCTTTTGGATACAGCAGAGAAAGAATGTGGATTGATTACAGGTAAACTTCTCGAATATCTACAAAGAGATGACGTGAAAAGTCGTTTGATTTCCTGGCGGGAAGAGGATGCCCCCGATATTAATGCTGAAGACTTCGAAGTTACTAAATTTAATGGAGAAAATATCATCAAATCAAGGGTTAAAAATATGTTGAAGAAATGGGAAGAGGAGAACAATTTTGTCAAAGAGGCGTCTCACAAGTTGACAAAGGCGTTTAAAGAGGAATGTCAGATTATATCAGAGGATTGCGTGAATGTGAACGTTGTGATTGACGGCATGTTAGAAAATGATGAAGATCTGTCTAAGGCCTTAGGTACGTTTTGTTATATCACAGTTTAAAGGACATGGTTCTTCCTCTCATATATTGTTTTGGTTGGTTTTGCACTTAGAATAAAAAATTTTTTTCTTTTTAAGGTGTGTCGCCTTGAAGGCAAATAATGACTGAAAAAGGGGAAGGGGTTTTTTTTTTTGTCGGTGGAAGTATTGATAATATTGATAGTGGAGACGTTAATAAAGAGAGTTTTTCGTTCTTTTGTAGGCATCAAGTCGCCTGGCAAGCAAAATGAAGCACTTTTTACAAAAAGTGAAAAAGTAGTTTTGGCTGTTGCAGCACCTCTGTGGGTACCACTGGTTACCGCTGCTTCACTGCTTTTTTTGCCGGTAGGAGCTGGTATGCTTATTAAAGAAACCATAAGGGCTAAGAAAGAAAGAAAGGACTACATGGAAAACAAAGCGAAATATATGAGACAGTGGACAGAGAAAGTACTGGAAACAGTATTTACAGAGGGAAACATCAAACAGTTCATAAATGAGGTATACTTTGGCAACTTCGAGAGGAAAATCCTAGAATTATGTGATGACTTCATTCCAAAGCAGATTGCAGCAGACAAAGAGCAAGTGGACATTATTGCAAATGATGGAAGAACATCATATGAGATCCAGCTAGAGTTTCAACCTTTGTTATATGATCTTAAGAAGATAATGGGTAAACTGCGGTTTTACGAAGTAAAATACATGGCTACTGATTTGATGAATGAGTCTGACTTGCGAATAGAAAAGGTAGTTGGTAAAGGAAACTTTTCCGATGTATATCTCGCCATTAGGGCATTTGGGGATAAAGAAGAAAAAGTAGCAATGAAGGTGTTACGGAGAAAATTGAATTGCGCCGACATGGTGTCGCAGCTGGAAGAAGTGGAATGTCTGAAGTAGGTCGATATTTTATTCATTTGGAATGTTTTATTTATTTAATGATGCTCATTTCATGTATCTCGAAAAAAAAAAATTTATTTTTCTTTGGGGGCAAAATTACTGAATGTGACAGAACTATACTAAGTTTAACCTAAGTTACAATCTATTATTTCTTAGGGGAATTTTGCAAAATATACTGAACCTGTTATTTGACGTTAAAAAAAGATACACAATTATGCAGTAGTAAACTAGGCACAATATGAATTGTGTAAAAAAATTGAACACTTTTTATATATATTGATAGTAAATTGACAAATTCCTCAAGGGGGTAGGGGTAACTTACTAGGTTAATATATTAAGTTTAATCAAACATATTGTGTTTGAAAATACATTAATAACTAGTCGCTCACTTAGCATATGTGTCGAAGTTCGTGTAAAATCACTCAGCGTTAGTAAATTTCTTTGTAAAATGCACTAACATGTAATCAATGCATGCAAAATATCTGAACCTTGTTTTCCTTTATCATGAAAATGTTTATAAATTGCAAAAGCCCTCAGTGTTTATTGGGGGGGGTAATTGAGTGTCAACAGATGATATAAAAAAATTCTCTAATTGTATCTTAAGAATATATTAACTAACCATTCGAAAAAAAAGTTAGGGAGGGATAGGGGAAATTACACTCATCATTTTTCTTATGATTACCAAAACCAGTTAATAGCACCCATGGATCATAACAATAAAATTCACTTTAGTTAATGCCTTTCTTTGAACAGGAAATTCAATCATACCAATATTGTTAAAATCTATGGATTATGCTTTACGAGTTGTGATGAAGATACAAAAACTGAAAACAATGAAATCGATAATCAACTGACAATGGTACTGGAATTCTGCGACTGCAATCTAGAAGATCTTGTTTTTCGGGATGAAAAGTTACAGTGCAGGTAAGGCGACAGACTTTTTAACCAAGTATGGCGTCATGTTTTGATTGTTGTATGTTTTTTCAAATGTTAATTATTTATAATGAGTTGTCCCTGAAAGTTGTTAAAATGGTCAAAGACATAGATAAGGGAGCTAGGGAGATCTGAATTATCACATCGGAACATACTAAAACTCGTTCATTTCTGAGTGGTGAATTAAACTTGAAGTAACCGAAAAGGGAAAATGGTAATTCAAATATAGGGATATTTTCGCTTACAACTATAAACTATAGTTATGATGATTTAGCTTTCAAATAGACATGTATTTACGTCTGTGTGATTAACGGTCTGTGAGTTTTACTTGCTACAGGTCAAGGCCTCAGTGTATTGCAGATCTCTCAATCTATATACCTGGACAATATGGCCATATTTCTGCATTCTTTTTCAATATTGAAAATGAAAATACAGTTTTGTCAGAAGCTGACAAACGTTAACTCGGTTGTCTCAACAAACTGTGTTTTATTTACTCTAAAACACTGATAATTACATAAAAAATTATATTCGTGTCGGTTTTATTTTCACATTTAAGCGTTGTAAGAAAGCATTTTGTGCAATGTCATTGAAAAAGTGTTGTGCTTTATACATGGTAGCTTGGTATAAAGTGATCATGGGCTTTTAAGCAATCGCTAAATCCAAAGAACCCTTGCAATACAAAATCAAGTAGATGCATTCACCTCCTCGAAACAATTTATTTTAAGATAATTACAGACTCGATCAATATGAATCATAGCAGTTGTAGGTTTACTCGTTTGTTGAAATAGACATAGATCAAAAGAACATAAACATTTATTACTCTTGCAGGGTGTACGGAACTATCCCGGAGAGAAAAGAAGCCTTCAGGTTTTACATCGAAATGTCAGTGGGTATATGTGACGGATTAACAGAAATGCACCAAAGGGGCTATTTACACAGAGATCTCAAGTTATCAAATGTTTTGGTAAATATTTTATGGCGCTTATTGTACGCAAACTGGTTTGATATAATAAAAGCCTAATGACCACAAAACATCCTTTATAGTGACCTCATTTACGACATATACGATAATGAATTGCAGATTAAGTTTTCTTCAAGAAAAATACACATTATATATAACTATAGTAATGAT